>CM039721.1:61112135-61183724 GCA_022539455.1 Dendrobium nobile
TTTTCGTGCCTCCCCCCCCCCACCCCCCCCCCCCCCCCCCCCCCACTCCCCCCCCCCCCCCCGGATTTATTAATTGATTTATCGATTGACTACTGGGCATTGATTCTAATGAACGTTGATTAGAAACATTGATAGATATAGATACTGCATTATAGATGCATGAACATTGGATATCGTACTACTGCTTATTTGCTTATAGATTCTTATTGCCTATAGATTTTATAGATTCCTGTTGCTTGTTCTACACCGTATGGACTGTTTTTAGTTTACATGTCTCGTTATCGTTTTTTCTCGATTGACTTCATTGATGATTGTACTGATTTGTACGTATCGTTTTGATTGAGAATATTGATTGATTGAATTGATTTATCGATTATACTGCCGCTGCATTGATTGGTTTATGACTATTGATTTCTGTATTGCATTGACTCGTTGTCATGTTCGATTGATGATTTGACTTGATTTGATTAACCTGCATATTGTTTTCAGTGTCGTGTCTTTGATTTCAGTTGTAGGCTTGGTGACCTGCTGGGCTTTGTAGCTCATTATATGTGGTCACATGATTTTAGGTGCATGGGCCTCCAGCTTGACGATCTTTTGCCGAGTTCCGTAGCTTTTCTTTTGTAGCCTTGGTAGGCTTTCTTTTGTAGCCTGTATGGCTAGTGTAATATTTTCTTTTGACCGTACTTTGATGTTGTATATTTTGTGAATTATGTATCCGCTGCAGTTTCTTTTCTGTAATGTAATTATCTCTGGCTCTGGATATATGTATGTTGATTGATATGAACAGCAACTGAGGGAAAATTGATAGAAAGATAAGAAAAGAAGGGGAAATAGAAAAAAAAATCAGATGAATCCTTTCTCGCTACACGGATCTTGGGGGGTATACACTACCTCACCAAGCCGTCCTGGCCTAGGCCGCTAGCCCGCTTGCTCCCGCGCTCGCGCTAGCCCGCTCCCGTGTACACGCCTGCCAGATGATTTGAACTTGTGTGGGCCGAGAAAAGTCTCAAAGAACCAACTGAATTGCTAGACATACAAATTAAATACATTTTAAATGTCAATTTTTTATATTTAAACTATATATTAACCCAAGATCAAGTAATTTTTAGTTTTTAATACAATTAAAAAATGATACTAAATTAATTTAATTATATAAAAATAAAAAATATAATTAATATAAAAATAAAATTATATATTAATTTTAAAATGAAAATATTTTAAATAGTTAATATTATTTTTAATCATTTAAATAGGTAAAATTTTAATCAATTTAATTAAAAATTTAAAATTCCTCCGGAAATCTGAAAAAGCTGCTGGAAAATCCGTCGAAAATTTTCGTGGGAAAGAAACAGCCGAAAAGTTCTGTCAGAAATGAGGGATTTTTCTGTAGGGGGTGGTGAGTGGTAGGGGTAGCTGACATCAGGCAACATGGTAGTAGCGACTGTGATGGGTGATGATTCACAGCAAAGGTGACAACTGCAATTGACGACAAACTATATATGGAATTGGTAGTCATCGCATAGCGTCATGAAACAATGGTGTTGGCAGCTACTAGTGGGTTGATGCAAGTGATGGATGGTAGCAGTGGTGATCATAACTTTTAAGAAAAATGATAGAGAATTTATAATGTATATGAAAATCGGTCAAATCTAATTTTATATTATATATATTGTTATTTTATATATATATATATATCTATAATTTATATAATATATACTATATATATTTATATATATAAGATGTGAGAATTCAAAATACTTTTAAAATTTTACTCTCTTAAACTTCAAATCAAGCATCAATGATTTCAAATTTGTGGAAAATACTTTACCCCACTCTTATTTCAAACAACCCAATTTCTTAAGAAAATTTTGTAAAAATTTATTAGAATTTACTTATTTGAGTTAGTCAATCTAAATTAAAGAATATCATTTATTTTATTTGAAGATAAATTTTATTGGCTCACCAATAATTTTTTTATTGGGAAAAAATTTTATGGAGATTTACACCAAAATTTTTAGTACTTGAGTTAATAAGTTAAGGAAAATTTACATACCTATAAAATTTTTTTAATACATATATATTATAATAAATATTATATATATATATTATAATATATATATATATATATATATATATAATATATACTTATGATTATATATACACACACATAAATTTTATTTTGCTTTATTCATTTTATGTCTAAATTATAAAAAAATTATAGATTAAATGATCTGCTTTGCTTTAAATTATGTTTATTTTTTCAGTAATTTAAAATTTTAAATATTATTTAAGTTAATATAATAATTTAAGTGCTAAATAAATAAATACCTAAAAATTGTAGGATATATATATAAATAACCCATAACTTTATGGTCTATTACTGTCAGTTAGTTTTGACAATAATTTTGTTGTTATTTTTTGCCAATGAAAGAATAACATTGACAATCACTGTACGCACGTTTAAAGCCGGTTTATTTCATGCATGATTTTCTCCTGTGATAGAAGGAAGCCGAACCATCCTTCAATTCATATAGGATTTGTAGAAAATTTTTTACAGATAATTGTTGCAGTATGTCAAAATAAGACATTATTAGTTTTTTAAATATGCATGTCAATGTTTAGGATGATGAAAAGCTCTCATATACGAGAGATTATTTCGATGCGGACGTCGAATACAGTTCACCGTCCAGAGACCAATCAGAATAAATCACATTAGCGGTACCGAGACGCGGTGCCCAGCAGTAGCGAGCCGTGTACTGAGAAGGATGTGACGTGGCGCAATGTGATTGGTCTCCGGACGGCATATATTCAGCATCAGCACAGAATAATTTCACCTCATCTATTCAGGCACAATTTCACTACTAAAAATAATGATTTTGAGGTGATTTTAAAGGACTCTAACGGCAGTTTTAATACCTATAAAAATCTATGCAACAATCTTGAAGCCGGTACAAAATCATTATCAGATCAGCCAATTTCTTCGACTTTGACACTTATGTTTCTGCACCCTTGGCTGTCAATAGTAGCCTCTTCCAACATTTTAGCTTACCCGGGGCTCATTGGCGATGTTCTCTATAGTATCTTGTCATGAGAAAACTACCATGAGATTTATCCCTTTTTGAATGATTTGTTCATTTAGACCCAAACTTCTGGAATTATTAATATCTTGCAAAGAATCCATCATATCTTGAACATCAGTCAACTCAATAGAGAAATCGTGTATCTAAAATATTAGTCAAATCAATATCGTATCAATCATATCAATAGAATCAATCAGATCATTAAATAAAGAAATCAATTCCGGTCAATAATATCAATCGGCATGGAATCACATAAAACAATCAAATCAATATATCGATAAAAATAGTTGAAATCACAGCAATATAGTAAAAACATTTTCTATATCACGTGCTCGTGTATCAATGCAATACAGTTAATCTATATCTTTGTTCGGTGAATCAATTGTTATCAGTCTTATCAGTGTACCACTGTTAGTCAGTATTCGGTGTATCGTATCAATGAAATCTGGTATCAATATCTGTATCAGTATCAATAACGATCCAGTGACGTAAACAATATGTAATATCAATGAAATCGTGCAGAAACAGTAAACTCGTAAATCCGTAAGTAAAACCATTTAATATCAATGAATCAATTCAATATCAATAAATCCGTTAATATCAATAAATCAGTCAATATCGATAAATCCATAAAGAAATCATAAGAACAATACTTTACACATGCATTCCAGTACTAATTATAAGCAATTTATGATACTAGATTTCTCTTAAGAAGATGAATATTTTAACTACTACATCCTCCTATTGCACTAAATTTGAATCTTATCATCATCATTCTCCTATATCAAAAAAAAAAAAAAAAAATTTATATTGAACATAATGAAGACATAATAAACTAAGGGATTATAAGGACTTGTTTTGGGTCTAATTTGATTAGGTGTATGTGATGTCTCTCTAGTGCAAAGTGAAATTATAATAAACAAACACTACGGGAAAACACACGATTACCGTCGGATTTTCTGGCGGAAATTTTTGCGCCGGTATGAACTGCGCAGGTAACGGCAGAATATACCTAAATCTTGCGACGGAACAATTACGACGCATTTGCCGGCGCATAATACGACGGAAATATTCCGGCGTCGAAATGCGCCGGTAATGGCGTCGGTAAAATGAGCTCTGAACCGGTTCCGTCGCACGCTACGGCGGAAACATTCCAGCGTACATTACCGACGGAACTTGCGCCGGCGTATTTAAATCAACGACTTATTTCTGTCGCACGTTACGATGGATCTCATTTCGTCAGACACTCCGCCGGTGAAAGCCCTATTTTCGACACGAGCCCCTCTGGCCCGCTCATTCGTTCCTTCCGTTCTCTCACTCGCGCGGGTTTCGCCGTCTCCGTCCGTCGCTACGCTGTGGATTGACGTCGCGACTGCGGTAAACCAGAATTCGCCGTCGACGGTCACCCATCTCTCCTGCTTTTGTCCAGACCATAAGAATATCAATTTCAAATCATAATACATTTTATTATTGCTTAAATGAATCATATATATAAAATAATAGGTTTTTCAGCAATCTCCCTTCTTGGATCACCACCATCTTAAATAGCCTATTAACTTTAGGGTGGGTCAGGCTTGAGTTGGCCAAAAAAATCAAAGTTGACCCAAAATCATCCGGGTTCAGGTTCAACAAATCACATTTGACTCAAATGAGTTTGATTTAGGTTAAACAAATTTGTGTTAATATAAATAATTCTATGATCCATATGATAAATTCAGTCAAATGGGTCAGATTTGAGTTAAGCAAGTTAGCGTCAAGTCGTTTCAAGTCAAACATTTTAATCTATATGGTAAACAAATCAGGTTTATATCAAGCACATTCAGGTCAATTCAACCCTAAACCTCATATACTAATCCGAATTGACACCCCATGACTTTACTTTACTGCCACCCCGTAGCTTTTAAATGATGTATTAAATAAAAATTTGTGAAAGGAATGATGGCAAGTTAATTAAAGGAGATAATTGTGTATCAAGGTTATAGATTCAAATCATATACTTGAGCTTTGTAGCTCCCTAGTCCAACAACAACAATAATATCAAACATTTATCCCCCACTACGTGGGGTCAGCTACATGAATCCTTTTTTCTCCATTGTGTTATCTTAATAGTCAAATTCTCATTTTAAATCTAATACAGTAAGGTCATTTCTAATATTTATAATCAAATCTTTTTAGGTCTATATATACCTTTCTTAACATAAGTCAAATCTAATACATCTACTCTCCTAACAGCATCATCAAAAGGCCTTTGTTTTATATGACCAAATCATCTAAGGCGACTCTCACTAATCTTATCTTCCACTGGAGCTACTCCAATCTTTTCATGTATATGCTCGTTTCGTATCCTATCTTTAAGAGTAAAGCCACTTGTCCACCTGAGCATCCTCATCTCAGAAACACTTAACTTAATATTATAGCTCACAGATCCAAAAAAAAAAAAAAACTCTACCAGCAGGCTGAATCAAGCACCATCAAAATAAGCATGCACAAAAAAGTAAAAAGCTTAGGAAAGGCAAGCTTGACCTACATTTGGTGTTATGAAGTAATAAAGCAACAATCTAAAAGCCGTACATCAATGAAAGGCTGGATGATGCAGCACAATCGAAAATTATCTCCAACTGCTACAAAAATAAATGTAGAACAAGCTTCTCATAAGATCAGATGCATTCACAAATCCCCAATCATTATCAGATTCAGTAAAAAACAATTTCGAAGCACAAAAGCTGACCATGCTGACTCTTAAACCAAAAACAAGCTAAATATCAAACTAGCAAAGGACAACAAAATCAAGCTAAATATCAAAATAGCTTAACCAGTTTAAATCTTACAACTCTGTTGGCAAATGCAATTTACGTACATCATTATTTCTTAATTATCAATATCAGCCATCGTCTGGTGAGATTACGAAACTAAATTAAGATAGCCAGAGGTGTCAATTAAGATTTGATTAAGGCGAGTTCAAAGTAGATATTATAAAAGGCATTTAGACAAAGACTGTTCACAACACTAAATTTACCAAGTAATAATTATTTTAATATCATTAAGGATCAAAATCTATCATAAATATCTTATTTAAGATAAGATGGGAAAAATATCAGTTACAGACTTCTGAACTACACGCCAAAAGTAAGTAATCATACTACGGTTATACTACCTGCAACATAAGCAGTTTGAAGGATCATGGAACTTGTGATACCCAAACCAGAGAGCATACTACACAAGCTATGAGCTTCTTGGTATATTCAAGTACATTAGACGGTGTCTTTAGCTAATCATAAAGTAATTATAATTTAATTATGATAATTAGTTTCAGTTAAAATATAATTAGTTCAAGCAATATATTTAATGATTAGAATGTTATTTAAAGCCAATTTAATTAGGACTTCATTAGGCTAACTAACGTTAAATTGGGTAATTATACATAAATTAGTTAATTAATAGTTTTAATTTGATCAATTAATTAATTATTTACAACTTATAGGATGTTTTCTTAAATTAGTAATTAATTAAATTTCAATTAGACTATTTGTTGAGTAACTAATGCTTAAATATTAACTTAAGCTAATGGGGTTAAATAGTTTATATTTAAGCTATTAATTAAAACTTAATCAATTTTTGTAATTGTGCAATTTAATGTCTACCTTAGTTGTAAGACTTACACTATGTGTGTGTGTCAGAGAGAAGAATATGCCACAATCATCTGAGGCGCACAATGAAGCACACCTTGATGTTATGGGTGTCAAAATGAGTATACAAGTCGGGTTTGGGTCGAACTCGAATTAACCTGGGTCCAATACAGCTAACTCAAACCCTACATAATTTTATAAACGTGCCAGACTTTCTAACCAAACCCGACCCAACCCACTAACTCGCAATACACAATACAGTTAGAGCCAAACGAGAGCGCGAAGGTGGCGGACCCATGAGAGCGAGCTCGTCCTATGAGGGCATGGTGCGAGTTGGAGCGAGCGGTGCGAGTTGGAGCGAGTGGTGCGAACACGGTCCAGGTGAAGACATGAGCTCAGGTACGAGCGCGGTGCAGGAGGCTAGTGCGGCATGCGCGGTACGAACGGGGCACCGGAGGTGAGTGCGGCCCGAGCAATCACCTGTGCGGGAGTGTACAGGCATTTGCGAGCGTGGAGCGTTGCAGACAGTCCGAGTGCAGAGAGCAAAGCGAGCGGTCCGAGTGCGAGAATCGGGTCAACTTTAGGATTTCAAGTCAACCCAAACCCGACCCGTATGACAAAAGAGTTAACCTAAACCAGGAATTTTCCGAGTCAGATATGGGTCGGGTAAAATATTGACACCCCTACTTTAGATTTAAGTAATGAAGCACACCTATTTTTATAAGACGTGGGGCATTTTTTATTAAACAAATCAACATTCAAGTGGCTTTTTTTGGCTAATTAAGGGTTATGATTCACAACTACAAAGCCATTAATTTAAGTCTTGAGAAAAATTTGATGCACAGATAAATCCAGTGATGGATTTCATTTATAATGTTATGAATGAGATAAAGGAGTTAATAGCAAAATGCCTAGGAGGAGATGAGGGCAGCAATAATAAAATTTAGGAAACTATAAATAAGAAATGAGAGCTTCAATGACATCAATATTTGCTCCCTAATATATATTATATAAACAATATGACGAGAACAAATCTATCAATCCAGATAATAAATTTGATTTGTACCATTACATGAATAGAATCATTGTTAACTCAACAGAGATAGGGAAAGTTGATCTCCAAGTTGTAGATTTTAAAAAAGAGGAAGGATTATTTGGATTATAATCCTAGCTAAACATCCCTCTGATAAATAAAATCTAAGATTCTATTGACACTAGCTTTTGATATTTATTGGTTGAGTTTGTTAAATTTGTATATCATTTGAATTCGCTCATGTTGTTTTTTAAATTACTTATGTGTTGCATTCACTTTAAGAAGGCACTCCTGAATTTACTAAGATTAACAATCAAAAGTTTTACATACTCGTCATCAAAATGTGAGTAAAAATTGAGATACTTATAGCCAATTTATACCATATGAAGAATCAATTGACTACAACTATAAGGATGAGCTTGTTGGTTTACATAATATATGATAAATAATAAGATATATAAGATATACATTTAAGGAAAAAAAATAGAGGATGATGAACATTCATTAGGTATTAATGATATGCCATTTGAAAGACGAATTATTTGTGGGGATAAAATAGATTTTCAACTCACACTTATAAGATAAAGATCTCAATGATAACTTTAAGAAGAAACGGAAAAATCTCAAAAGTCAAATAGAAAATGTTTCTATAAAACATTACAACAATAACAACAACATAAAGGCATTATCCCATGATGTGAGGTCAGCTACATGAATCATTTTTCTCCTCATAGTGTCATGTTAAGAGTCAAATTCTCATTTAAATCTAATAAAGGAAAGTCATTTCTAATATTTTCTAATCAAATCTTTTTAGGTCTACTACATAAGCCAAATCTAATACATTTACTCTCCTAACCGAGTCATCAAAAGGCCGCCGTTTTATGTGATCAACCCATCTAAGGCGACTCTAATCTTATCTTCCACAAGAGCTACTCCAACCTTTTCACGTATATGTCATTTTGTATCTTATCTCTAAGAGTAAACCCACTCATCTACCTGAGCATCCTCATCTCTGCATAGCTTAATATTATGCTTCTCTTTTAATGGCCAACATTTTGCGCCATAAATCATTGCATGTCTAACCAACAACTTATAGAATTTTCCCTTAAGTTTGAAGGGGACTTTTCTATCACACAACAAGCCTGATACATTCCTCCACTTTAACTTAAGTTTGAGTGGGACTTTTCTATCACACAACAAGCTTGATACATTCCTCTACTTCAATCATCCAATTTGAATTATAATAATAACATTCTCATCTATTTCACAATCACTCTGAACAATAGACCCAAGATATCTAAAACGGGTACTCTTACTAATAACTTGATTGCCCAAAGTCACGATCCCCCACTAGAACTATTACTACTAAAATTATACTTCATATATTCGGTTTTAGATCTACTCAAACAAAAAACCTTTGGACTCTAAGGTTGGCCTCCATAATTCAAGTTTACCTTCAACTCTTCATCTAGTCTTATCAACAAGAAGAATATCATTAGCAAAAAACATACACCATGGTACAACCTCTTGCAAATGTCTAGTAAGAACATCCATGACTAAAGCAAAATGATATGTGCTTAAGGTTGACCTTGATGTAATCCATCTGAAATAGAAAAATATTTGGTCAAACCACCTTGTGTTTGAACACAAGTAACAACTCTTATATATATAAATATTATATATATATATATATATATATATATATATATATATATATATATATATATATATATATATCCGTAATGACTTTAATATAATCATTATCAACCTTTCTTTTTTAGAACTCTCCATATCACTTCTCTTGGAACTTTATCATACGCTTTTTTCTAAATCAATAAAAATCATATATAGATCCTCCTTATTTTATCCATACTTCTCCATCAAACCTCAATAAATGTATAACTTCAATAATAGACCTATCCGACATGAATCCAAATTGATTTTGATAAATATTAATATCACGTCGTAACATATGCTCCATAACTCTCTCTCTCATAGTTTTAAAGTATGTTATATTAACTTAATTTCTCTATAATTCGCACAATCTTGTGCATCAACTTTATTTTTAAAAAATAGAAATCAAACACTCATTCTCCACTCATTTGGCATCATTGTCTTCAAAATAATATTAAAAAATTTGGTAAGCAAAGAAATTCATTCATCTCCTAAACATTTCCACACCTCTATCTAAATATAACCGAGTCCAATAGCTTTTTGACATTCATTTTCTTGAAAATCTCTCTAACTTCAGTTTTACGAATACACCGATAAAAACAAAAATCGTTATTTTATTTAGGGTGCTAAGGTCACTAAAGTCAATTATATTCTCACAATCTTCATTGAAAAGCTTAACAAAATATCTCATCAACCAATATTGAATATCCTCTTCTAATAAAAGCAATTTTTTATCTTCATCCTTACTGCACTTCACTTGAATTAAATCCTTACCACCCTACCTCTTTGTTTGGCTAATATATATATTTCTTAGTATCTAATCTATTATATGAATATTAAATGCTAAAATTTTTGCATCACATATTAATTTTTTAGACTCCTTACAAACCTCTTTATAACTTTTCTAATTTTCAAAATTTTTAAATCTAAACCAATTTTTATAACAAAATTTTTTATTTTTTATCTTTCTTTGCACATTTTGATTTCATCATCAGGAGATTTTCTCCAAAACATATTCTTTTCAACATTCTTAATATCACTAACTACTTTTTCCCACATAACATTAGCTTCCTCATGCACAAACAAAATCTTAAGATCTAAATCTTAATCTCAAAAATATTTTTGAAAGTACTCTTTAAATTTCCTCATCTAATCCTAGAACAACGTTTTATTTTATTTTGTATATTTTTCCCCTTCATCTTAAAATCCAAATTTAATAAGTGATGTTGAGTACATAAACTTCACTCGAAATAACTTTACAATTTTTCCTATGTAAACGAACTATTTTCCTTATAATAAAATAATCAATCTGAACTTTATAATATCCATTCTTATAATTGATAAGATGCTCAATTTTTTTGTTTAATAAGATGTTAGCAATTACAAATTCTTAAACTATAGTAAAATCTGATATAGTTGTACCACCTATCAATACTTTTAAATCAACTACCTATCTACCAACATGTCCATCAACAATCATCTTTAAATTTATAATTGTATCTTCAATTCTATTAATTTTTACAACATTATCTTTTAAACTCTTATCTATAATCACACATACAACATTTCTAATATGACTCGTACCAGAATATCATAGTTTAAATCATAAACTATTAATCTCCTAAGCCTTCTCCCCAACTATTTAGTTTTTGAATGCATAAAATATTTATCTTCAAATTAATTCCATTAATTTTCTTGTAAGAGAACCTATAGTCCAAGTTAATATTCTAATTATAATTTCACAGACTAACTTCTTTTCCCACATTCGTCCATGATGTAGGAACTATTGCCTATTTAACATTATATCTAGGTGATGATGTAGTGACCCTTGCACACTTCTTGTTGTATTCAGACCATACAACACGTCGCTTCCAGGGAACGTCCTAGCATTCACAATGTATTAAAGGATTCATATCATGATTATTCAAAAAATTTTATGTTGGTGTTTACCTCAAATTTGGCAAACCAAAATCATTTCGTTGATAGCCGACATATTCAAAATTGAACCGCTTTCCATTTAATCGAAGTTGACTTGATCACAAAAATTAAATATGATGACATCAAGTCTGATTCGACTCGATTCGAGCCTGATTTAATTTCGACGTCATCATCAATCATTAAAAAGATTCGAATCGAACTAAAAATTAATTTAATTAATAATCAAATAAATCCATTTGAGCTTCGTCGAGTCAATTCGACTCGACTCAAGCCCAAAATTACAAAAAATAATTTAATTATTAATTAAACATATTCAATCAAGCTTAAATTAATGAAACTAATACAACAACAACAACAACAACATCAAGCCTTTATCCCACTACGTGGGGTCGGCTACATGAATCCTTTTTCTCCATTGTGTCCTATTAAAAATCAAATTCTCGTTTAAATCTAATAAAGAAAGGTCATTTCTAATATTTTCTAACCAAGTCTTTTTAGGTCTACCCCTACCTTTCTTAACATAAGTCAAATCTAATACCTCTACTCTCCTAACCGGGTCATCGGAAGGCCGACGTTTTATGTGACCAAACCATCTAAGGCAACTCTCTCTAATCTTATCTTCTACTGGAGTTACTCCAACCTTTTCACATATATGCTCATTTCGTATCCTATCTCTAAGGGTAAAGCCACTCATCCACCTGAGCATCCTTATCTCTGCCACACTTAACTTAGTATTATGCTTCTCTTTTAATGGCCAACATTCGGCACCATAAAGCATTGCAGGCCTCACTACCATCTTATAGAATTTTCCCTTAAGTTTGAGAGGTACATTTCTATCACATAACAAGCCCGATGCATTCCTCCATTTCAACCATCCAACTTGAATTCTGCTGATAATATCCCCATCTATTTCACCATCACTCTGAACAATAGATCCAAGATATCTAAAACGTGTACTCTTATTAATGACTTGATCGCCCAAAGTCACAATCCCCTCACTAGGTCTATTAATACTAAAATTACACTCCATATATTCCATTTTAGATCTACTCAAGCGAAAACCTTTAGACTCTAAGGTTGACCTCTATAATTCAAGTTTACCTTCAACTCCCTCTCTAGTCTTATCAACAAGAAGAATATCATCAGCAAAAAGCATACACCAAGGTACATCCTCTTGCAAATGTCTAGTGAGAACATCCATGACTAAAGCAAAAAGATATGGGCTTAAGGCTGATCCTTGATGTAATCCAACCGAAATAGGGAAATACTTGGTCAATCCACCTTGTGTTTGAACACAAGTAATAGCTCCTGCATACATATCTTTAATTATCTGAATATAAGCATTATTGACTCCTTTCTTTTCAAGAACTCTCCATAGCACTTCTCTTGGAACTTTATCATATGCTTTTTCTAAATCAATAAATATCATATGTAGATCCTCCTTAAATTAATGAAATTAATAATCAAGTAAATTCAATTAAGCCTCGTCGAGGCGATTCGGCTTGACTCAATGGCAATTTAATTTACGCTACTCCGATTTACTCAATTTCACTCATTCCTACTTAATTTAAATCAAATCAACTTCGATCGACTCAAATTGATTCAATAAAATTTAAACCCAATGTCGCATGGTCAATTTGACTTATTTTAATCCAATTTTCTCTAGCTAAATTCAGCCCTCCAACCTTTTTAAATTCAAAAAATTATATTAACTTTAGCCATTTGATTGGATTGGTTTGAAGGGCATGATTGTCATTTAAAATATTTTCTATATGTTAGGTTAAGAAGAAGAATGGTAGGGCTGACGACAACACACACTACCTTGCCTGTGGGTCATGGCAAACCACCTGACCCATTAGGATGTAGCTCTCTGTCTAGGAAATGTTGTGCATCTCTCGGAAAAAATATATTTTCTAAGCCTAACTTTTAAAGTTTATCATATAATTTTTACATACAAGGTCGATTAGCATGCATTACATTAGAAATTAACTAAAAGTTAATAAATTTTTAACAACATCGAGAATAATCATCATACATAGTAAATGGGTCAATGAGGACCTTATTTAGATGTCGGCCCTAAGTTCTCACAAACCTAATTAACAAATCTTACCCATCTTTCATAAGACCGGATTCATAGTTTTAAGTGCCTCGGTGATTTAGCAGGCTCTCTAATCCAGGTCGAGGTAAACCCAGATTTGTATGTCATTTATGAATTGTTAAATTTACCAGAAAACTAAACTCATTCATATGCAAATCTTACATTGTAGATAGCAACCAATAAGATAAAACTTGAGTTCAAAGATTATATAAAGCAACAAGTGCAAAAAAAGTACAAAATATCCATGCTCATAAACCAAAAGATTAACTATTAATTATATAAAGCAACAAGTACATATATTAATTGATTATCTCATATTTAATTAAACTAATAAACATTGGATTCTTATCCCAATCAAATTTTAGCGAACAATTTATAATCTTATGCTAACATCACAATCCTTATTTTATTCATCACTTAAAAACTAATCTATTAATTAATAAATCTATACCAAAATAATTCAATTTCATACTAAGCCTAGATAAGCTCTAATGAGTTTAAATAACACTTCACTCACTAATTACTAAATAGTTATTTAGACTAACTAACATATTTCCATCATTGATTAATACACACACACGAAAACACACAAATATAATCAACCTCTAATTAGCTTATTTAAACAATTTTTTATCCATTTTATATTTAGCTTAAGCTAAAAATTAACAAAAATAATTATTTGTTATGTTTACTATTAAATTTTAAAACTATTGTATACGTAACTAGCCTATTCAAATGGTTATTACTCTATAGGCACAAACTTTTGATCTTTTAATACAGTAAGGGTGCTAATGTGATATCAAAAGTTTGATAATATGAATTTAATCATCTATGTGTCTGCTCATTCTTTCCTTTGATTTTATTTCTTCTCATTTTAGGTTCCCAATCAAAGAAACCATTCAAAATATAATTCCCAACAATGTATAAATGAGAAACAAAAACTTAGCAACAATTTATGGTGATGGGGACATCAGTTGGAAAGTCTACCGTCGACGTGGCCGTAGATCTACGGCCACGATTTACCCGATGTATTTCTGATTTTAGTATGATCATTTTATTTTCATGTATTTTTATTTCTGCATTTATCCCTTTTTACCCTTGCTTGAGGGATTGAGTCTTGTAGCCCCTCGAGAGTATTTTAGTCTTTTATTTTATGTCATTGTATTAGGCTATTTATAGCCTTCTTCTTGTACTTTTGATGGTTAATGAATGATATTACAAATTTTTCCTGCATTGGTCTTCTTGAAGCTTTCTTTGTAAGAGCTTGAGAGAGAGGTTGAGAGTTAGGTGGAGCCTAGGAGAGGCCACCCGTCGTACCCAACAGTCACCGCCGATGGCTCTTGGTTTTCCCTTCTTCCTTCTTCCCTTATCCTCCATTTCCACCTCCGGCCATTCATCCACCACCACAAATCATCAGCTCCTAACCTCACCTCCCAAAATCCATCTTCCCAAAAGAAGACCGCCCCCCTCCCATTCATCCCGCCAGCCATCTCTCCAACCGCCGGCCTCCCTTTTCATTCCCCACCCCAATCCCATCAATTACCGGCTCCCTCGCCACCATCGCATGAATTTTCAAATTTTGAAATTTGAAAATTTTGAGTGAAAATTTCCAAATTCGTCCGGCGTCAAATTAGGAAAGTTTAAATGAGGTTTCAATTTTAAATTTGAATTGAAACGGATTTGAAATTTTTCTTTATTATTTGATTGGAGCCAATTTGGAAACCCATTACACTCTCATAAATCCCTCTTCCCCTTGATTTGCCGCCGGCCCCCCTTGGTGACTCCACCTCCTTGAATGCTCCATTAAGGCGCTTAATTGCATGGTTTTGAAATTTCAAATCTCAGATTTTTCCCTCCTCTTTCACTTAAAATCTGAGAATAATCTTTGATATGGAGATCTAATATTATTTCTTCATCCCATCTAGTCTTTTCTTAACCCTAGTCTCCTCCTCCCTCCCACCGCCACCTCTCTCCCTCTCTTTCTCTAGTATGTTCTCCCTTTCATGCTAGTGATTCATGGTCGACTCGAAAGGTGATCTTGGCTTTGCATCCGATGGCCAAGGCGTTGGGAATCTTCTCCTCTTCCCGTCGTCGGCGTGAACTCAATCCTTGGCGGATCCATAGAGATTTCTTCTTCCCGTAGTACTTGTTGAAAGGAACCAACGAAAGGTGCGTGGTAATTCACAACGTCTCTCCGGAAAGGTGATCTACTTCCTTGATTCAATTTCCTTCAAATTCTACTTACTTTATGAGAGTTTGTTCACGCAAGAGATTGTGTCTACTTATTGTCATCCATTAGTATTCATATGATTTGTTACTTCTTTGCTCCTAGACCTCATTGTTATAGTTTGGTTAAGTTGGAAACTACTACTTATGCAATATTTTAATTCTTCTAAGTGTTTTTGATGTGGTTTAGTCTCTTGTGTGGCTTAGTCTAAGCGGAAGTAACCGTTTATTTGTTTTACGTTGTTGTTTTAATCGCTAATAACGAGAAATCTGAAATTGTTCTTTAATATTTTGTGCAAGTTTCCGATTTAGCATATAGTTCTACATCCTATGGTCTACTAAATCAAAACCTTAAATACCATAATTTATCCATGAAAATATGAAATGAGTAATTTAATAAAACAAATGCTGCGCCATTTAAATCATAGAGAAATTAAGCATTTTCAATCGCAGAGAACTAGAGGAACAATTGATAGAACAATTGGTGTTGGTTTTCTAAGTGGTGAGAAGATTGTTTCACCTAGGGAAGAATTTGATAAGGTTTTTGATGTGATTTGCAAGGGGAAGATGTTTGATACAATGCTTGAGTGCATGATGGAGTGGAATGAATCTCCTCTGCCAATATATTAGTGAGTTTGACTTTGTGAAAGAAGAAGCGTTTCTGAAAATAAAAATTTACTCTTTCGCATATTCCTTCTTGCTTATGTGATTATATTAACAGTCCTTGTTGTTTTGTTGCAAGGTTCGAAGCTATGAATTATGGAGGCAAAGGCCGGAGACAACAGTGGTGCCGTTGACGTCGTGAGCTATCATGAGCTATGCGGGAGCTATCATGAGCTATGCGGGAGACGGAGTGGTAGTTTTGAGGTAAACTTAGGATTTTAGTGGTATAACAGTAATATTAATATTTGAGGTATTAGATATGTAAAATAACAATTATAGTGGTATGTATGTAAATAAAAACAAGATAAACCCCAAAACAATAAATAAGGATGAAGATCAATAAAAAAACTAGTCTCACTTTGGTGCTACAGAAAGAAATCATCAAAATACCTTCAAATTTGTAATCAACTAGGATTCAATTCCATAATTTTAGTCGTATTTGCCTTGGAAAGAAAAAAAACTAATTAAAAGTAAAAACATTACTGGGGCCAAAAAAGCATAAAACGAATGATAGATTCTCACTCGAGGGGAACCTCGACATCTCCTTCTGAGATCTCAGTCTGCAGATCCTTTGGATCCTTGCCATCAACGGTGCATCCGACAGAAACGCACGTCCCCAGGATCTCCTTGATAGTGCCTGAAAGATCCTTGGCCATGGATCTAGGACTCATAGTCCTCGCAATCTCGATGACATCGTCGAGAGAGATGTTTCCATTGTGCTTGATGTTCTTGGTCTTCTTTCGATCGCGCTCCGGTTCCTTCAGCGCCTTGATTACTAGGGCTGCCGCGGATGGTACCACGGAGACCTTAGCCTGACGATTCTGTACGGTTAGCTTGACAGTGACACGGAGGCCCTTCCAATCCTTAGCAGTCTCCTTAGCGATGTCTTCTCCGACTTTCTTAGGAGAAAGACCAAGCGGGCCGATCTTAGGGGCGAGGGAACTCGCGGCGCCAACCTCGCCACCCGTGACGCGGACATATACCTCGACGACCTGGGAAGGATCGAACTTGGGCGGCATAGTGGTCGCGGCGCCTGCACAAATGCTAGGGTTTTTGTTCGGAGAGGAAAGAATTTCAGATTAGGGTTCGCGTTTCGGTTTGCATAAATATGTGCCTAAAAGTCGAACCGTTTTTCTATCCGGACCAAATTGATTTTGAGCTGGTACGCCTCTTATTGAGGAGCCGTTATTACGTCCTCCGATCGGATGCAGAGAAATATCCGGTCGTAGGCAAAAAAATGTCTGTACCGGATGTTTCTTGCATTTTTTTGCCTACGACCGGATGTTTCTTGCATCCGGTCAACCGAACCAAATAAAAGCGCCTTATTGAGCTGGATCAATTGAACATGCCCAAATAGAGTTAGCCTAATAGCATTAGGGAGGCCCATAAAAAGCATTTGAACTAAAGAAGTTTCGATGATGTAAACTAACCTTAGGGGCATTTACATACTTAGCACACAAATATTAGCATTTTATCCTCTAAATTTCAATATTGATGTTCAAAGCATAAAAAATATTCAAATGGAATAAAATATTACACCCTGCATCCCCAAATCCCATCAACATGTCAGTCAGATTCATCGCTTGCACCATTGCACATGTTGAAAACCATGCATGTAAGCTTGACAAACTTGCAATTGTCAATACGTTCGCCTGGAGCTTCCAATGATCGCGACACTTCGATCGAAATTTCTAAAACCCTTGACACTTGAGAAGCGAGAAAATCACATTGGTGCTAGTGACAATGATGGATCCAAGTGATGACAAAGCCCAATGACATCAATGACGGGCCAAAACAAATGCATGCTGAGTCCAAGCAGTAGTTTGTGTACGTTGTGATCCAACTTAGTTCTTTTTGTATTTTTGTTTAGTTTTATATAGGCGTACTTTGTTTATGCATTCTTGTGTTGTTGTCTTGTATAGCCATTTGTACATTCCTTTGTGTCTATATATAGACATAACGATTGTAATATCTCTCCAAGCTAAGCAATAAAGATTAGTTTTGATGCTTTTCCCTCGCTTCCCTCTACCTCTCACATTCAAGAAGAGCTTCCTATTAGAGTATAAAGCCAAACAACAACCAATACAAATATGACAGGTGTAAAGGCAGCCAGTAGCTTTCTTGTTTTATATTATTTACATCTGTGTACTAGCCTAGACTCTATAAATAGTCTCTGTAACTCTGCCCAAAGATAATAATAAAGTATCCATTTCTTTCTATCTTCTGGCTTTACGTTTTTTGCCTCCTCTGTTCTTTACGCAAGAAAGACAACTTAGGTTGTCTGCTCTTTACACAAGAACAGCAATCTCAGTTGCTTGTTCTTCTACATGGTATCAGACGTATCAAGATCCTTCGCTTCTGTCTAAATGGCTAACTCTGCCTCTTCACAAGCCGATGATCTCTTGGCAACTTCCGCAGATATAAACGGTATTTCCTCCTCCCTGAAATTCCTTGTTTCCAACCTAAAGCATCTGATTCCCACTCAACTCTCTCATGACAACTTTGCCATTTGGAAATCTCAACTCATTAAGCTCTTTAAAGCAAATGGGTTCTCTCATTTTCTTGATTCTTCCATCGTTCCTCCTGCCACTCATCTTCCACCGCAAAATGGAACATCTAGACCAAATCCTGCCCATATTCAATGGTCGCTCACAGATCAGAATTTAGCGGCAGCAATTTGCTCTACCATTTCCACCTCGATTCTTCCCTACGTGTTGAATCTTGAATCTACTTCTCAGATCTGGCAAGCACTGGAAACCAGATTTCAATCTTCCAATCGTTCGAGAGTCATACAACTCAAGAACGAATTGCATAATATCTCCATGAAAAATTTTACCATGACCCAATATTTGTCAAATATCAAAACTATTGTTGATCAGATTTCAGCCGCTGGTGCTGTTCTTGATACTGAAGATATTCTTCTATATATCTTAAATGGCCTCCCTCCTTCCTACCAGTCATTCAAAACCTCTATCCGCACCATGCTTACACCTATCAGCTTGGATAATTTGTACTCGCTTCTTTTAAGCGAAGAAATCAATCTTGCCATGGACGCATCTCGGCTCTCTAATAACAACAATCCAAATATGGCGCTGTACTCTTCTCGTGGACGAGGCGCACGCTCTTGTGGGCGTTCAACCTATCCGATCTCACAACCTACCAGAAATACTGGTAACGGAGCTGCCAACAATACAGGTAATGCAACTACAAGAATCCCAAGAAACAATGCGGCCACCTGCCAAATCTGTCTCAAGAAGGGCCATTCTGCACAAGACTGTTGGCATAGATCAAATCTCCAATATATTCCTCAACAGAGGAATCCTCCAAATCGGGCACTTGCAGCTACAACCGAACAAGCTACAGATGAATGGTATTTGGACTCCGGTGCATCCTCTCACATCACCAATTCACTGGACAGACTCTCTCTATCAAGTCAGTATCAAGGATCGGACGCTGTTACCGTCGATGATGGTCGGTCAGTTTCCATAGCTCACACCGGTGAGGGCATCTTGCCCACACCGAATCGTAAGCTAACTTTAACTAATCTCCTCCACATACCTGAAATACATTACAATCTTTTATCTATTTCTAGACTAACAAAGGATAACGGAATTTACATTGTTTTTTATCCATCTGGGTTTTATTTCAAGGACTTGAAGAATCATCAAACACTGCTACATGGACCTTGCCGTGACGGTATCTACCCCATTCTAACATCAAACAGCAACTCATCCCTCACCGCCCTTGCTGCTACCTCGTCCTCCGGCGCTCTCTGGCATAATCGGTTGGGTCATCCCCACAAGAACGTGCTTCAGACCATCTCCAAACTCTACCCGGCTCTTAAAATTGCAAATTACTCTGATTTTTGTTCTTCCTGTAATCTTTCTAAAGCCAATAGACTAATGTTTGAAGTTTCCAAAAATAGACAAACCAAACCGTTATCTTTAATACACTCTGATGTTTGGGGCCCCTCACCCATAAATTCGGTGCAAGGTTTTGCCTATTACGTCATATTTGTCGACGACTATTCTCGATATTCGTGGATTTTTCCGCTCACAAGAAAATCAGAAGTTACTACTACTTTCATCAATTTTAAAAACTTTATTGAAAAACAAACTTCTTATCATATCAAAAGCTTAAGAACTGACGGCGGCACTGAATTTCTAAATAACAATCTTCGTCATTTTTTACAAGAAAATGGTATTCATCATCAAGTTTCTTGTCCATACACGCCTGAACAGAACGGTCTTGCTGAACGCAAACACCGTCATATAACTGAAACTATGCGTTCTCTCTTACAGACCTCGGCCGTTCCCTACAAATATTGGCCCGATGCTGCCTTAACCGCTGTTTATCTCATTAATCGCATGCCTTCTAAATCCATTTCTCATGCTTCCCCATATCAGCTATTTTATAATAAAATTCCCTCATATTCTCATCTCCGCGTATTCGGCAGCGAATGCTTTCCTTTACTACCTCCACACACCCATCACAAGCTCCAACCAAAAGCAAAATCATCTGTCTTTCTAGGATATTCTGAGGCTTACAAAGGATATCGCTGTCTTGACATGATGAACAATACAATAACTCACTCCAGAAATCTTACGTTTAATGAAGCTTCATTTCCTTTTAAACAAACCACACCACAACAACTTTCCTCTGATGCAATTTCCCAACCATCACTGCTTCTTCCCACAACTATTCCTGTCAACCGGACGTTCCAGCAAATTCCGACTTCGTGCTCCTCTCCTAATGTCCCTAGTCCAGTTCACGAACAAGCACCTTCCGCTACCTCTCAAACCGTGGTTCCTCCTTCTGAAATCATTCAACGTCATTCTATGGTCACACGAAATCAAACAGGGAATCTCAAGCCTCGTCAGCGCCTTAATCTTCTGCATATTCAGAACAATTACAATACTAATCCTACTCCAAATACATATCTTGAAGCCGCCAAACATGCTCACTGGAGACGAGCCATGGCTCATGAATTTTTTGCTCTCCAAAAGCAAGGAACATGGAACCTAGTTCCTCCTCCTCCTAATACGTCCATCCTTGGCTGCAAATGGATCTATAGAACTAAATTTCACTCCGATGGATCGATCGCTCGTTTTAAAGCGCGTCTCGTTGCTCTCGGCAACAGGCAAGAACATGGAATTGATTATGACGAAACATTTAGTCCGGTGGCGAAGCTCCCTACAATACGCATCCTCCTTACCGTTGCATTGCACCATGGGTGGTCTATTCAACAACTAGACGTTGAAAATGCTTTTCTCCACGGCACGTTAACCGAAACCGTCTACATGACTCAACCCAAGGGATTCGAGGACGCATCTAACCCCAATCACGTTTGTCGTCTACATAAAGCAATCTACGGACTTAAACAAGCCCCCAGACAATGGTACAACACTTTCTCTAATCATCTCATGTCTCTCGGATTTTCTCATAGCAAATCTGATCCTTCTCTCCTCATTCGCAAACGGACCAACTCTCTTATCTTTCTACTTATTTACGTCGATGACATTCTTCTTACCGGAAACAACTCGCAAGATATCAATAATCTTCTTCATCAGCTAAAATCAACCTTTGCCATCAAACATCTTGGCACGGCCCACTCCTTCCTTGGAATTCAAATCAATTCTCAAAATCCAAATCAACTATTCCTATCGCAACAGCAATATGCCAAACACATCCTGCAACTTGCTCAAATGTCCGAATGCAACGCCCTTGCCAATCCTAGCTGCACCAAATTACCGCAACTTGTGCCTCCCGATCCCATACTTTCTGATCCGAGCTTATACCGCCAAATTACCGGTTCTCTTCAATATTTGACCATCACTAGACCCGACTTAGCCTACTCGGTTAATGTTCTATCTCAACATATGCAAAATCCTCAACCTCCACATACCTACCTCCTCAAACGACTCCTTCGGTACATTCGCGGCACACTTCATTACGGAATTCCTATCACCAAATCAGCTCTCACTCTAACATCTTATTCGGACGCTGACTGGGCAGGTGAGCCCGTCTCTCGCAAATCCACATCTGGTTTTTGTTCTTTTTTAGGTACCACACTGATCTCGTGGTCAGTCAAAAAGCAGCATACCGTCGCAAGATCTTCCACAGAATCTGAGTATCGGGCATTAGCAGCCGCTACCGCCGACATCCTCTGGCTTCGCCGAGTTCTTGATGACTTTGGGATCAACACGAACACACCTACCGATCTTCACTGCGACAATACTTCAGCCATAGCTCTTGCAAATAATCCGATTTTTCATGCTCGCACGAAGCATATTGAGATCGACCAAAGATTTATACGTGATCATATTCACAATAATTACATCAGGCTGCTACCCATTAGTACCATTGATCAAACCGCCGACATCCTTACTAAGCCATTAACTACACCACGATTTCAGCTACTTCGAAACAAGCTGACAGTAATTGAAGATCCATCAGCTTGCGGGGAGATATTAGAGTATAAAGCCAAACAACAACCAATACAAATATGACAGGTGTAAAGGCAGCCAGTAGCTCTCTTGTTTTATATTATTTACATCTGTGTACTAGTCTAGACTCTATAAATAGTCTCTGTAACTCTGCCCAAAGATAATAATAAAGTATCCATTTCTTTCTATCTTATGGCTTTACGTTTTCTGCCTCCTCTGTTCTTTACGCAAGAAAGACAACTTAGGTTGTCTGCTCTTTACACAAGAACAGCAATCTCAGTTGCTTGTTCTTCTACACTTCCTCAATAAATTCCAACAATAGTAAAGAAGAGGGGCATGTTGCGAGAGATCCCAGCCCAATGAGATATGTTAACACTGTTAACAAAGTGTTAGATAATATTAATAGTAAAGTTTAGGTATGAAATATATAAATATTATTATTCTGAGTGATGCAAATTCCCACAGCCAAAAAAAAGGGTGAGAATGTACTAAAAATATTTTATTAGTACAATCTTTTTTAATTTATAACATTTAAATTTTAAATGATTATTCTGATTTAACTTTAATCAAAATTTTCTCCCATAAATATATGATAAATTATAAATAATAAAAAATTAAAAAAAAAAAAAAAAAAAATAGTTCTATTGAGTGCCAAATGATTAATTGTGATATAGAGAAAATATTTAATATCTTAATTATGTACGAAGATCCAACACACATAAACGAAATATGACTGCAAGAGGCAATAATGTAAAGAGAAATCATTAATGTAACATAATTGACAGAGTTCTACAAGTGTTATGTGATTAATTATATGTAATAGTACTCTCTGCAATTGAGGTATGTGTTAATTCAACATAGTTGATATCAAATAGATTTTGTCGTGAAAATTAAAAGAGGTTTATGTTATGTAATAGCTCGTATTTTGACCTTGGCAAGTAGTGTACATGATATTTGGGGAAATTAATACATATGTACATATAAAGGCTTTGAATTCTATAATTATTTTTGTTGATTATTTTTTTATATATGAAGTTAGATATCTCTAATATTATTTATTAAAAATAAAAAAATAATTCTTCTAAATTAGATTATGGGGCGTCACATGACTTGGGTGTTGTGTTAAAAAGATAGTTTACTAAAAACAGTGCAAAATTTGGTTATAGCAATGCAATCGAACTTGCAATCAAACAACCACTTATAACATGAAGCATATTCAAACATCCATTAATTAACAGAAATGTATTATCTAATCACATAATTGCCATCTCAAATATTATTTAGTTGAAATGTGAACCCTTTCTACCACACATTGATGTGCAAAATTTGGAAACTCTCCCCAACGGTCAAATGACAACATAAACAAGGAACTCGGAAGCAGATCCATGATACAAAACTATAATGGAACCAAAAGGGCGGAACCATGATAGTGGAAGCAGATTCATGATACCAAAAGGGTTGATCCATGATACAAAACTATATTGGAAGCAAATCCATGATATCTGGAGGCAAACAAAAATAACTATTTGAACTAAAATTTTCATACTTTTATCTTGGATTGTGAAAAAGGCTAAATTTGTTCGCATATAATGGAACGTGATCCCTCTCCTTTTTCACTTCAGCATCTCTCAGAACTTAAGCCCTAACGTGCGAGACGAAGTGCACAAAACGTCATGAGGCCCGTTGGAGACGTAGTGGTATAATTGAGGTAGATAAGGGATTTGAGTGATATCGTTGTAATATTAATATTTGAGGTATTAGATATGTAAAATGTTAGTAATATTTTTTTTTTTTAAATGTTAGTAATATAGTGGTATGTATGTAAATCTCCTATAAGTAAATACTAATATTTAGATGTTAAATATGTATATACTGTAGTTTAAGGTGTTATATATGTAAAAATCCATCAAATAAATAAGAAAGAAGAAGAAATGATTTTAAATGACCTCTAAATGCAAGTTTTTACGCCTTAAAATGTTTTCATATTAAAATTTAATCCCTGCCCTCAAGCGCGACCTGTATTTCATCGCAAACCCGTCAACAACATGTATCAGCTGCTGTGTTGCGAGCCGCCGACTTGACGAGCTTACCTCATTACTTCACTGAGCCCGTCAAAATGGCGTACCTTTCCTCCTCCGCCGCCACCAAACTCACCTCTAGAACCCTAACCCTAGCCCTACTCCGCAACCCGGCCCTCCTTTTCCTCCATGGCTTCTCATCTTCCTTCTCATCCACCACCTCATCCGATCCCCCTCCTGCTTCCGATCGCTCTTCGGACTCCGCTCAAGCCCGTCCTCTGCGTGGCGAGCACGCCAAACGGCCACCATCTCTGGACGAAACCATCTGCCACATGATGTTCCGTCGGCCATGGACTACACGCCTCCAGAACTCAATTCGCTTTATTTGTCCTGTCTTTGAACAACCACTCGTCCTCGCCGTCCTTCGACGTGCCGGCGATCGCGACCCCAACAGAGCCCTCAGCTTCTTCCGCTGGGTCGAGAAAACTGGCTTCCGCCACGACCCTCTCACTTACTCCGAAATCATCTCCATCCTCAGCCGATCCTCCATGCTCAACCACGCCCGATGCCTTCTTCTCGACGACATGCCTAAGCGCCTCGTCTCTCGTGACGAGCAAATGTTCGTTGACCTCATTGCCGCCTATGGACGCGCCGGTATCCCCCAGGAGGCCGTCAAACTTTTCCGCCGCCTCCCAGAGCTTGGCGTCGACCGCACCTTGCGATCCTACGACGCCCTCTTCAAAGCCATCCTCCGTCGCGGACGAGTTCTCATGGCCAAGCGTGTCTTCAATTCCATGATCCGTGATGGTGTGCTTCCGGCTGTCTCCACCTACAACATTCTTATTTGGGGCTTTTGCCTCTCGATGAAGATGGAGACAGCAACGCGCTTCTTTTCCGAAATGAGAGAGAGAGGATTTTCGCCGGATGTTGTTACCTACAATACCCTGCTTAATGGCTGGGTGCGAGCGAAGAAGATGGATGAGGCACACAAGGTGTTCGATGAAATTGTTGCTGTTGGTCTGATTCCTAACTCGGTTACCTACAACCTTTTGATCAAAGGACATGTGTCTTGTGGAAACGTGGATGATGGAATCCGGTTATTTGATGAAATGAGGGCTAAGGAGATTACGACCACTGAGCGGACCTATGCTGCTCTGCTGCCTGGGCTCTGTGATGATGCGGAAAGGACTGCAGCTGCCCTGAAAGTTTTCAAAGAAATGGCAGAGAGGAAGATGACTCCCAAGGACAAGTCCATATTTTTTAGATTGATCACAAGCATGTGTAGGGCTGGGGACTCCGATAGTGCATTGGATATGCACCGCTTGATGGATAGGTTTCGGGTTTCTTTAGATTCGAAGCATTACAGTATAATGATTGAGAGTCTCTGCAATGGTGGAAAGTTTGAACAGGCAGTAGAGATGCTCAATGAGCTCCTTGAGAAGGGCATCTTGTTGGGACTTGATAGTTTGCCTGTAGAAGCCTCTGCATACAATCCAATAATTGAGTACTTAAGCTTCCATGGCCATACTTCGAAGGCAGAGACATTCTTTAGGCAGCTTATGAAAAGAGGAGTTGATGATAAAATTGCATTCAATCATTTGATTCGTGGACACGCCAAGGAGGGGAACCCCGAGCCTGCATTTGAAGTCCTTAAAATCATGAATCGTCGCGGAGTTGAATCAGATGCAGATGCTTATGAGCTTCTTATAGATAGTTTCTTGAAGAAGAGAGAGCCTGCTGATGCTAAGACTGTCTTAGATAGCATGGTTGAACAAGGGCATCTACCGAGCCCAGCTCTATTCCGGTCGGTAATGTCTGCACTATTCGATGATGGGAGAGTACAGACAGCAAGCCGAGTGATGAAGATCATGATAGAGAAGGGTGTGAAAGAGAATCTGGACATGACACAGAAGATATTGGAAGCTCTCCTCATTAGAGGGCATGTTGAAGAAGCCATTGGCCGCATCAATTTGATGATTATGAATGGTTGCATGCCTGATTTGGATAGCCTGGTAGGCTTCCTGTGCGAAAATGAACAGCCAATTGCAGCACTAAAGCTTGTAGATTTTGCATTAGAAAGAGACTATGACGTTAGCTTCTCAAGCTATGACCGCCTGCTGGATGCTCTCTATATTGCAGATAAGATACTTCCAGCATACTCAATACTTTGCAAGATCAAAGCAAAGGGTGGGGTAGTGGATAACAAGGGTTGTGAGAACCTCATTAAGACCTTGAATACCCAAGGGCACACAAAGCAGGCTGATATTCTCTCAAGAATCCTTTCGGGAAACACTGTTTTTGAGAAGAAGAGGGCAAGAAGGATGGAGGCCCAGGCCTACTGAAAATCCGACCGTTACTGATTCATATTGGAATTCACATTTCTGTTCTGGAAACTAGGATTTGCCATGCACAATAAGTGAAGGTAATTTTTTTGTGACCAGCTTAATTGAAATGTTGTTGCATGAGTTTTATTAATTGTTTAGATTTTTCTTTCACATTTCTTCTTGGATTTCTTTCTCTCATACTATTATTAGAGCAATTAATATTTATAGTTTCTTTAACATTTATAGTTTCTCTCATACTATTTCTGTTGATTTATTATTTTAATTTTATTTGTTCTTCTTGGCTTTTTTATTAAACTTTTTAAATTTGTGTTTACTTCATAGACCAAATTGAAAATATGATATGTTTTGTAAATGAGATATTTGAATAGGAGAGGGGTGGGGATTTGGAAAGTAATTCCAAATAGGAGAGTATATTAATTGGAAGGAAATTAATTGAATAGGGGCAAGGGGATTTCGGTCAAAGAGGGATGAGATGATTTTTATTTGTTTCTAATAGAGGAGGTGGGGGAATTAGGAAGCAATTCCTAATTTAACTCCATGATAGGGGGCCGGCGGCTATAGTGGGAGGGGAGCAATTAATGAGAGCAATAATGGCTTCTTAATTGAGGTTTTGGGAATTAAGAAAGATTTATTTTAATCCAAATAGAATCTTTCCTAAGTCTAATTCTTATCTTAAAGAATTAGACTAAGAATTAGACTTAGAGTAAATACTTTCCTAAAATAGAGGAGTTAAATTAGAAAAGATGTTGAATTCAAATTCAAATGATTTTGCATTTCAAAATTATCCTAAATTAATCCTCAACCCAATTAGGAAACTCAAGGGAGAAGGGGAGTGGGGGATGGTAGGCGACTATGAAGCTAGTGCCGACGGCAAGGAGGGGATTTTGCGAGCTAGGTTTAAACGTTTATGCGAGCTAGGTTTTCGTTTCCGCACAGGCATTCCTCTTCTTCGTTATAGTCGAATGAGCGGCTCGACGACACGAGTATAGAAGCGAATAGGATCATCCTTCGTCGACGAAGAGGCTTGATGATGTGAGCATTAAAGCCGATAGGATCATCCTTTGTCGACGGAGCGGCTCGACAACGCGAACAGTGAACGCGACGCGAGCAGTGAAGGTTCTTTTTCTTCATCGTAGGCTCGGTACCGGAATTCGGTACCACTCGGTACCAGAACTCAATACCTCTCTGTAACGCTTAGTATTATGCTTAGTATCAATGCTCGGTACCGCTCTGTACCACTTGGTATCGATGGGTACCGAATGGTACCAAGTGGCACTGAGAAGCTAGAGAAAGTTTTAAAACAACTCTATCAATAAGAATGGTACCCTACCCCGTGGGGTCAAGGGGCAACGCCCCTACGGAGTTTTCTGACATATCTACACTTTTACTTAAAATTTTTCATATTTAAAATTCATGTGGTTTAATTTGCGTCGATCCTTGGCAGGATAATGAGCTCTAGTGGTGTAGGAATTGGGTCTGATGATGATCCATCAGAGACCAATATTAAAGATAACAAACATCTGTGGGGTTATGTGACAAAAATAGGTAAAACTTCATAAATGGGTGACAATATTACATTCAAATGCAATTACTGTAATGCCACATACAAAAGATCATATTATAGAGTAAAAGCTCATTTGTTGAAAATTAGTAATCATGTAATTAAAGTATGCATAAAGATATAAGCTCATCACAAATAGCTGAATTACAAAGAAAAATCAGTGAAGCTGAGCAAATGAGTAAAAAAGAGCTTTCAAAACATATTCCACTACCAAGCACACATGTTTCATACCATCATATTCTTTTTTAATTAGAAGTGATGACTATACTGTAAACAAAGGGTCTTTCTGGATGGAGGGATATGAATCAAAAAGAAGAAAACATGTTGTAGATAGTGCTTTGGAGAAAGCTTTTAATTTATAATTGAGAGAATAACTAGATGGGAAAATAGCTAGAATGTTTTACTTAGCTGAACTACCTTTTAACCTAGCAAGGAATCCACATTAAAAGAATGCATTTACCTACGCATGCAATAATAATCTTGCATGATACGTGTTACCATGATATAATGTTATTAGAATGAAGTAATTGCAAAGAGATAAGGATAATATTAAGAAGTTGCTCGAGCCTACTAGAAGAGTTTGGAAGAAAAAATGAGTTATTTTGGTTTGTGATGGGTGGATAGATCCACAAAGAAAACCACTTTTCAACTTCAAGGCTGGAATAGAGAGATATCCTATGTTTATCAAAGCTGTAAACTATGAATGACAGTACAATGATAAGTTCTTCATTTCTAATTAATCAAAGAAAGTATCATGATGATGGGGCCTTTAAACATCATCCAGGTCATTAATGATAATGCACATATTTGTAGAGCTGCAAGTATACTTGTAAAGCAAGCATATCCTCATATTTTGTAGACACCATGTGTTATGCATATGTTTAATCTTATCATGAAGAACATTTGTGTAGTTAAGAATACTGAGGTAAACGAAATCACCTATAATGAATATCATTGGATCATAGTGATTGATGGAGATGTAGTTGTAATTTGGAATTTTATTATGATTCACTCCACGAGACTCTCTATGTTCAATGATTTCTCTAATTTGAAGATGTTTGCAGTTATTGAAACTCGGTTTGCCTCAGTTATAGTGATATTGAGAAGATTAAAAAAAATAAAAAATGCTTTTCAAGTTATGGTGATCAGTGACAAATGATCTTATTATAGGGAAGATGATGTTGGAAATACTAGATATGTAAAGGAGAAGTTTTTAGATGATTTATGGTGGGATGAGATTGAATACATCATAAATTTCACATATCCAATTTATGAGATATTGAGAGTAGCTTATACGGATAAGTCTTGTTTACATCTCATTTATGAGATGTGGGATTCAATGCAAGCCAAAGTAAAAGAAATTATATATATATATATACATGAGAGGAAGGCACTTCTGGAAAACTCAAGCTTTTGGGATGTTATTTATGATATTATAAAAGATAGGTGGAGCAAAAGTAATATACATTTACATTGTTTGGCTCACTCACTAAATCTCATATAAATTTCAACATTTTTTCATTATTAATTCATAATTTTTTGTTTAATAATTTCAATATTTTTCATTATTTGATTTTAATGTTATTTGAAGATATTCAACTAAATAATGACTTCAAGAGGATCCTCAAAGAGTTTCTCCATAGAAAGATTGAGAAATTTCAAATATAATGAAGACGTATTTGAAGCGTTATTTTTCAAATGAGGAGAGAAGAAGTGTCAATATTGAGCTTGTTAAATTTTTTTGGTTATTTAGAGGATTTTAGTGACCAAGAGTCAATGCGTGATAGATGGAGAATTGATTCAAAAATGTGGTAGATTATATATGGAGCTTCAGCACCTCTACTTCAAACAATCGTCATAAAATTATTTGGCCAAGTTTCATCCTCATCTTGTTGTGAAAGAAATTGGAGCACATTCTCGTTCATCCAATCAATGAAGAGAAATAAAATTATCATACAAATAACTGAAGATTTAGTTTATGTGCATACAAACCTTCGACTTCTCTCAAGGAAAACTCTAACTTATATGGAAGGAGACAAAAGGATGTGGGATGTTGCTGAATATGGATTTGAATCTCTTGAGGATATGAGAATATTAGAAATTGCTAATCTTTCACTTGATGAGCATGAATTAAAAGCTATGATATTTATTGATGATGATATAGAAATTCAAAGACAAACCATTGAAGAACCTAATCCTATCATTCTTTCTATTGAATAGTTGAAACTTCATATGATGGACAATTTATATTTTTGTTTTTGTTGTTGTATTAGACATGTAAATATTTAATGTTTATTTTTATTTTGAAATAAGATACAATTCTACAAATGATGTCGCTTTCAATAATTTTTTGTCATTTAAAATATTACGTTTTTAATTACTTTCTTAATTTTTATATATGATTTATATATTATAATGTCGTATCCGCGCCGTATCCATATCATGTTTTTTTAAGAATTGACATGCCCCGTATCCGTATCGTGTCGTACCATGTCGCCGTATCCATATTCGTGCAACATAGCATGAGATGCAATAAGGAAAACAATAAAGGTTGTTTTTGGTAGTTAGGAAGAGCCATATCATATAGTTAATTTCTTTATGGAAGCCATCGTATTTGTTATGCCTGGCACTATGTACAAGGTACATTCTTCACATAGATTTGAAAGAATTTTTTGGGCATTCAGTCTAAAGTATTGTAGGTTTGAGATTCTGTCGGTTTGTGCTAAACCTAGATTGTACATTTCTACGTAGAAAATAACTAGGAAATCTATTTTAAAAAAATAATAAAAAAAAAACTAGGAAATCTATTAATTGCAGTTGATATTGATGCAAATGTTTTAATATAGTTTAATTAATATAATTGCAAATAGAAATAATTATTATATAACATATAAATAATAGTTATATAATTAATTAGCTGTAGAATATTTAAATGATTAATGAGATAATTAATAATTAATTAAATCATTAGTAGGAGTATTTGTTAAATAATTAGTCATTCTAAAAATAGTTAACTAATTAATTAGATAATTATTAATGTAGTTAGATATTAAATGTTTATACCTAAATAAGTAGTTTGATAAATAGAATTAGAATTAATAATAAGATTATTTAAATAAAGTTTATTTCTAATTAAATTATTTATCATTATAACTTATTGACCATAATTAAAATTGAATTTAATAAGCAATTTCTTCATCTTCCAAGTTTTTGTATTAGAGATCTGGATGTAATCATCTTCATTCAACAGCCCAATTTAGATTTGATTTCTCTTCAAGCTTGAAACATCCCTCACATTTCAAAGCTTTAGGCTTCATTTGAGACGGCTTTCTTATTGCTTCTTAAAGCAGCTTTTTCATACAAAAATTCCCTCACATTCCAAAGCCGTCCCAAACGAAACCTTAATAGTCCCAATGATGATTTTAAGGACTCATAATTAATCAGATAAACAATCACATAATCTTTTCTAATTACATATAAGAAAATAAAATTAGTTATCCTCTTTTGGTGAAGCTATTAATGGCTCATTTGGTTGTTTAAAATTATAGAATATGTTTTGAAGATTAATTTGAATTTTTATTTTTTATTTTTCAAAATCCCTCAAAAGGGGGGTCAATTTAAAAATGATATTTAAGCTTATTTTGTTGCTTATAGATGAAATTGTACTTTAAATTGTGGTATATTTAATTTTCATTTATTTTAAGATAAAAAAAAGTCAAAATAGTTCATAAAAAATAGTTTATAGCATAAGTTGTTTTTGAACCAATAAATAAATATAAAAAATAAAAATATAATATAATTATTTTTTTTAAACGTTTTCTAATTTCAATCAGCCAAATGAGCAAATATCTCATTCACATTTAACTTGTTTGTTTGAAATATTATATTTATTTTCTGTTTTTTTAATCAATTTGGCTCTTTTTTTTTAATACATAAAATATATGAAATTTATAATTTTTTTATTTTACCTCAAATGAATTTGCATAATTCTATTTTTTGTTTGCTCATATTAAAATACAAGACTTTATAAAATTGAACTAAATGATACAACAACAACAATAACAATAAGTATCACATTATGGGAGGTTAGTCATATGAATCATTTTTTTCTATTATATTCTATTAAAAGTTAAATTTTTTTTAAATATAATTAAAAATATAACGTTCCATAAATTTTTTCTGACAAAAATTGTTTAGGCCTATCTTTTCATTTCTTAATATAAAGTCTGATTTAACATATTTACTCTCCTAACCGCATCATCAAAACACCAAAGCCTTATGTAGGGCTGTAAGCGAACCAAACGTTCGACGAGCCACTCGTTGTTCGGTTCGATTAAAGCTCGTTTGAGATAGTTTAATTAACTAAACAAACAAACTTGAACAATATTTTAAATACTGGATTCTTAAATAAACAAACTTGAACACTAATGCGTTCGGCTCATTTATGTTCGCGAACAACATCATTTGAAGTTCGTGAACAAGCTCGACATTAAGCTCGATAAGAAGCTCGATTCGTGTTCGATTTTGAACTCGTGAATAAGCTCGATGAAAATAATTAATATTTGACTATAGAATTAATAAATATAAATAACCATTACCTTTGTTATATAGACAATTGCTTTTATTATAAATGTGTTTGTTCATAGATATGTTCATGAACGTGTTTGTTTGATAGTTAAAAAGAATTAGTTAAATATGTTCGCGAACAAGCTTGATAAATACTAAACGAACGAACATGAACTGAACATGAACCGAACATGAACACTCCTTAATTTAAATGAACCAAACATGAACACAAATGCTAAAGCTCGAACAAACATGAACCAAACATGAACAAGCTGATATTAAAAGAACACAAACATGAACACTCACATACTCGGCTCGGCTCAGTTCGTTTGCAGCCCTAGCCTTATGTGACTGAATTATTTAAGGTGACCCTCTCTAATCTTATCTATCACCGGAGCTACTCCAACTTTTTCTAGTATAAATTCATTTTACATTCTCTATCTAAATGTATAACCACTCATCCACCTGAGCATCCTCATCTCTATAGTACTTAACTTAATGCTTCTCTTTTAATGACCAACATTATGTGGCATTGTTGGTCTCATCACCATCTATGCATCCTCATCTCTATAGTATACAATTTTCTTAAGTTTGAGAGATATTAAGTGATAAAAGTAAAAAATATATATAGCTCGGTCTTAGGGGTGTGCCTAATTTCTTGTTATCTAATTTAACTAAAATTTGCATTCTAGAAATAAATAAATAAGGTAATATAAAAATTAATTACTTATTCTAGAATTAAAGTTAATAAAAAATACAATTCTAGTATATATTAACACAATAATAATAATAATAATAATTATTATTGCGTCCTGGAGTATTCAAATCAGTAGAGAAATATATAGTTTAACATCTTAGCATTGTATGAAGATTCAGCACATAATCAGATAAGAGAGAGGGTGTAGCATTCATAAGAAACACCAGAGTTTTTACGTGGAAACCCCTGAAAAAGGGGGGGGGGGGGGGGGGGGGGGGGGGGGGGGGGAACCACGGGGCCTGGCCCAGTTTGAAAGAATCCAATGGTATTTGAAATCGATTATAAAATGAGGCCCTTCTTAGGGAGAAGACCTTGGCTTGATGATACAAATGTACATCATATAGAACACATTACATGTTGGGAGTTAACATAATCAACATAGACATGTTTGTTTGGTCGGAAGGGCCATAGTCGGCACAAGGCAGGGTCCAAAAGATCGTAGTAGACATGAAACCGGGGTTAGAAAGACTGTTGTCTGTTGATGGAAGTCAGAAGGACCATAGTCGGCATGAGACATGGGTCCGAAAGACCGTAGTTGGCAGGAGACTATGGTCTGAAAGACCGTTGCCTGGTGATGGAGGTCGGAATGCCTGGTGATGGAGGTCGGAATGACCAGAGTAGGTGACAGAGATTGGAAGGACCGTAGTTGTCAAGAGACCAGGGTCTGAAAGACCATTGTCTGTGATGGAGATCGGAATGACCATAGTAGGTGACAGAGGTTGGAAGGACCGTAGTCAGCATGAGACAGAGGTCCAAATTTTAATTTTGGAAGTTTTCAACTTTATTTTGCATTGAGATTCGTGCCCGATTAAGATAATTTTTTAATGACGCATCAATAATAATTGACAATTATTCTTCTCTTCAATTCACCGTTATCCTATTTTTCACTTCAATTAATTAAAAAAACTTTAGAGGAAGAAAAATAAAATAAAATAATAAGAATAATTAATTCAAAATTTTAAAAATAAAAATAATATTTTATATTTTAAATGTCCTTGTAGATCAAGTTGCCACCTCATTTATAAATTTAAAATTGATGGAGCAATATAATATTTGCTAAATTTAAAATGCAAAAGTGTTTTCGAGAGATGAATATAATAAGGCTCATGAAGAGTCTCTATTAAAAAATAATCCCACAAGCCACGTTATTGACAAGCGTTGGCGCTTCATAGGCTGTGTACTGCGTGGATTAAATCTATGTGCCACGCCATCTTTCAAAATTTCTATATAATTTGGCTTTTAATTCTAAGATTTGGTTAACCATTTTCGCTAATTAAATTTTTTGACCGTTGAGTTTCCATTAATCCTTTCAATGATTATCATTAGCAATGTTTAAGAATGCTGAATTGTATTGATATTTTTATTATTTTTCTCAATTGATCTTCTTTAATTAACTCTACTAATGATTTAGATTAACATTTTGTGTGACTTTGAACATCTATATATAATTTTTTTTTCCACAAGAAATTTTATTCCATAAAAAGGAAGGTACAGACATCCAATGAAAAAGGAGCAAATAATAACTAAAGAAAAAATACACAATGGAGCAACCGATCGGAAAAGAAAGGGGGAATCACCGAAACGGGCTTCCACCCAAACAATAGACAAGGGCCCTCCAAAGGGCAAGCAACAGGCCATCAAAACCAAATCCCTCTCAAAGACCAGCAAGAAGCCGCCATCAATGGTTGCCAAAAAGCTTATTTGGATTTCCTGCAACGACGATTTCCCCCAACCAAGGTAAAATCATTTTTCACGAGATGATCCACTTGCACCTTATACGATTCCTGAACACCCCTAGAAGAGTTAGCAAAAATCGTCTGATCCCCATCCAGACTAACAGGGGAAACATTCAACCAATCCGAGTTGTCCACATAACAATCTTTAGACTTGCCTAAATGAACTTGTAAAGCAACATTTGAAATTAGAGAAACTAACACATCAATAAATTGTGCAGACGTAAGAACCCCAACAGGTGTAACTGACTCAGTAACATAAGAAACAGCTGTTGACCCACCCAAATTAATAGAACCATCATCCACGATCAGATTAATACCATATTGGCCTTCAATAGTATCAACCAAAATTTCACCAGAACCTCAGCCACTGTGAGACTTCTCAACAATAACTGGGGAAAGAGCACCATCAAGCGCACTAACACCCTCCATCACACAAGCATTAGTATTAATCTGGGAATAAACCACAATTAGAGGAATCTCCTCTGAAACCTCCAGAGGAGGAACCAAAGCAACCACAACTGCTGGAGCGTCCGTCACAATCTCAGGCTCCACGACACGAGCCACATGGTTAAGACCATCAACAAGTTTAACCGAAGTATTAACATTATCCAAAATAGAATCAACAGCCTTAGAACATCTATATTTTGTTGGAAAATGATTATTTTAGGGTATCCGATTATGATAAGCATTAAAGTATTTGGATTTGTACTAAAGTTAGGGTAATTCAAAATTTCATATTAGGTTTCATTTGGGGTGGCTTTTTTACTGTTTTTTAATGTAACCATTTAATGTAAAAATTTCTTGAATTAGAAATGTTTATACTAAAAAGATGCTTTAAAAAGCATCATGAAAGCCGCCCCAAATGAAGCCTTAATCTTAATTCAAATTTAAAGAATTTAAAGGTCATCGTGATGTATTTTGCATCAAGATATCCTAACAATTGATTACTTAAGCAGGTAATACATTCGAAACCAAATTTTGGTTAATAAGCATTTGAATTTTAATTGATTTTGACGAGAATTTATTGGAGTATTTATCTCACCTAATATATATTTTGAACTAATATTTCTTATATAAAAAAATTGGATAAATATCTTCCAGATAGACCCAAACACTCTGAACGAGAAATAATCTATGATATTGATAGATATTCATTAGGATTTAAAATGAATAATTTACTTTCTTTATCAATGTTGAATTTGCTTAACTTAACTTAATTAAGCCATTTTTAGAATTGATTAAAGCCCTAATGTTTGTGGTACACAAAATGTTTAATGAACTTAGAATGGTTTTTTTAGTATTTGATGTGGAGAGGAATTAGAACTCCCCTAATTACAATGCATTGATCATCAAAAGAACTCATCCAATCATGCAAAGACTATTCACCAGTTAAATGTAAAGTATTCGAAGATTTCATCAAAGAAGATTGGTTCATCATGGAGCTCTTTATGAGTTCTTCAATTACTTTGATACTATAAACTATTTAAAATTATTCACTTTATGACAAGCATTTATTCAGTCATAATATCCAATTTAACTCATATGTACCCACTTAGGTATATCTATACTTAAAATTAAACCTTATAGAGGGAATCAATGGATGATTTTGAGACATTAAGGTTTTGTTTGGTTTGGGATAGATTTTTTACTACTTTATAAAAGAATTGTATAAGAGAAATTCAGAAAGACATAAAGAAGAAAAATACTTTGTATTGTTTCAGCAAGCATGTTTTCCATTACTAGGATAAGAAGTTTATATAAAACTGTAGAACAATCAGTTACAAATTTAATGTATTCGGTTTCTGCAAACCGTAACTACAGAGATAGTGCATGAGTGATTCTGTTGTAGTGGCTGGAGCATGATATCAATGAAGTTCTTGCAGCATGTTGATTTTGTGTGTTAACACTTTATACAACTACTTTTTGGTATAAAAATTTCTTTGAAGTAGTCAAAAAATAGTAATCAAAAGTTGTATACCAAATGAAACGTAAGTCATATAGTAACATCAATCAGTACTTTCTATCAAGAATTTAGAAAATTATCAGGGCTTTACTTTATCTATTATCCTAATTCCTACTTGTGAATAAGATTTGGTGTCCTCTATTGATAAATTTGAATTCAAAATGATCAAATCATTGCATGAATTTCGATGTTACGGTTGCGGCCTATTATTCAACGAAAAAAATTACTCGCAATAATTATGCGATTAAATCCCCTAATCTGCCCGAAAAAATGACCAACCCTAGCTTGATATAATATCTAAAAATCCTATGGTGCAAGTTTTGTTTGAGAGTGAAGGGTGATAATGATCACTTAAAACAATTTCATGCCCGCACGAAATCTAAAGAAGAATTAAAATGAGAAACTATCATTTTGACGATGACAAGCCTTTCAAATCAGCTTTCTATGAATTTAGGCAACTCGAAAATTTTTCAATGCATTGCGCATGCGTTTTTGAAAGATGACAGCCGTTCCGTCGCTAGATTTCAACGGCTGAGATCAACCTGACCGTAGCTTGCTCAATGAATGACAGCTAATTACACGATCGCGACGTATGCGAGCTACAAAATCGTAAGTTCTTTCAAAAACCACTGCGGGACCACCAACGGCGTAATGATAAACGAGTAGAATTATGCGGGCGTTGTTCTATAAGTGTACACGTCGCGGACAAACAGAGCTGCGGGGATTTTCCTCCAAAGGATAACCGATGACAGCAATAACTAATTACGATCTTACCACCAACAATAATTGGAATATGAATGCACGCATTCAACTAGTTGAGTAATTAAAATTCTTCTATTAATTTTTCAAAATAAAAAAAATTCTTAAATTTCTATACAACAACTATAACAACATCAAGCCTTTATCTAGAACCAAAAATTCAACACAAAATTGATCCGAAAATTTTGGGTTATGGTCAATCCGGATCCGAAACGGGTCGGATTCGGGTTCAACAAATCGACCCGTTTCAAAAAGTGGATCGGGTTCGGGTTCACCCAGAAACTCGAAATTAACTAATTTTTACCTGGATACCCTTTTTGACCTGGAAACCCAAGATTGGACTAATTTTTACCTGAAAATTAAATATTTACCAATTTTTTATCCGAAAACTAGAAAGTTTTAGTCGGTCCTTAGTCATTCGAGTTGTGTCGGATTTGCCCAGACCCGAAGCAGGTCGAGTTCGGATCCTAAAAACTGACTCGTTTGCAAAAACGAGTCGGGTTCTGGTTAACCCAAATAGTGTCGGGTCAGTTCCAGTTTCGACATGAAATCGACCCGTGACCCGAAATTGATACCACTACCTTTATCCCATTATGTGGGGTCAGTTGAATGAATACTTTTTCTCCATTAGGTTCTATTAAGAGTCAAATTTTTATTTAAATCTAATAAAAATGTCATTTCTGATATTTTTTGTTTTATATCTCTATCTTTCTTAATATATGCCATTTCTAATACATGCATCTACTACTCTACTTAGGTCATCGGAAGGCGGAAGTTTTAAGTGAGCAAATCATCTTTAAGGAAACTCTCTCTTATCTTATCTGCCACTAGTGCTACTCCAACCTTGTCACGTATATACTCGTTTCACATTCTGTTTTTAAGATTTAATTTGGGACAACTTTCTTACTACTTCTTAAAATAACTTTCTAGTACAAAAAATTATAGCTCGAACAACTTTATATAAAAAAATTGCTTCAAAAAGGAGTAAAAAACTATCTCAAATGCAGTCTTAGTGTAAAATCATTCATCCACCTAATTTTTAAATATGTTTGTGAATTAAAATGTAGAATTATATATTTTTAAATTTTTTAATGATGATCATCAAGTTCTTTTAAATTATTAATGTATTATTACATTTTAAGAACTCATAATAATATATCATATACATTAGTAAGTTTAAGTTAATTATATATATATATTTGAAGCCTTAGAAAAAAATAGTTAAATGTAAGAAAAATCATAAAATGTTTATTATATGAAAATATTTTTTGTGCATGAAAAAATAAATCATAATTAATAATTAATGATGATTATGTAACATTAAAGATTATTATTAGCATCCTCATGTTATCTTTATTATTTTAAATTAATATAATTTAACACTTGATTATTTATATAATAGAAATTAGAAAAAAAGAAAGAGAAATAAGATTTATAGAGTAGCTAAGATAAGAGATAAGAGAAGTAAGAAATTTGATCAAGTTAGATGCATTAAAATGAAAAATAATAATATGTGGTTAAATATTAAAAATAATTGAATGAGAAATTATTAAATGATAACTTGAAGGGAAATATCTTTTAGAATAGCATAATAAATATATATTGATCTAAGAAAATAAAGTGGGTTTAACTTTAAAATGATGTATATAGGTAAAATTTTAGATCTTTATGAGATATAGATTGAGATGCATAGAGCTGAGGAATTTTGCAATAATTTTAATAATTAATCCTCTAATAAAATATCAAAGATTAAGATTAGGATATCAAATATTCGGAGTAGTTTGATATGAATACTTTAAAATAAAAACGAGATTTAATATTATGTTTTTTTCATGATATGAAATTCATAGCAGTAGAGTGAAAGAATTTTACATCATAGCTTGGCATGATGATCGCACAAAAAAAAGAGCACGCGACATAAGAGTTTTATGTGAAAAACTCGAAAGGAGAAAATAACAAGGCTTGACCAAAGTGAAATAATTCTACAATGTGAACATGATTACAAAGATTTGCTCATCCCCTAATTTAGAGAAGGTGATATTACAAAAGTATGAGGGTCTAACAGTGGTGGAAATCTGATGATGGTGGTCGTATGGTGAAAATTTAACGGTAGATGTTCATCGATGAAAATCAGACAGTTGTCCGACAATGGCGGTTGTGCAACGATCAAGCAGTAGTCTGCCAATGATGATTGGGTTATGGTTCGATGGCATTGATCAAGTGATGGTTTGATGGCGGTGGTCTGAGATTGGTGCTTAATTGGAGCTTTAGGATCCTTTAAGCTTCTGAGCTCTCTTGATTCTTAAGTCAAGAGTCCCTTCATGTAGAGATTGCGGATCTATTTATAAATTTTGAGAGAGGCATGCCCCGTAAATATATTGAAAACTTTGAACACTTTATTTGAAGCTCCATACTAATTCTTTTAATATAGACCACTATTTTCACATTTAAGTGTCATAATGGTGTTAAAATTAAGTGATCTTAAGTTTGTTGTGCGCATCTCATCAAAACACTAGATTTAACTTAAGCATTCAATTAAGTTTCAAACATAATTGGTTTCCAATTAATATCTTAAAGTTTTTATTATATTTTAAGTTCTTAATCGGAGCTCATTTGGAGTTTGATCGAATCACATTTAGTTATATCATGTTGGTCTCATCGAGTATATTAGTATGACTATAACTTTGTTGAAATTGGAGTTCATATAGTATATAGCTAATGGAAAGTTACTTTAATTTTTATCGAGAATAATGCTTGATTAAATTGATTTTTATAGCACATGCTATTTAGAAACTCAGGTGATTACTATTAATGTGTGTTTAATTTTGGTTTGATCAATATTTATGGGTTCTAGAGTGCTTGATGAACTCTTAAGTAATTCAGGACTTGGACTGGGGAAGTGAATTTTTCTTCATAAAATATTCTTTAGGAGTGTCGCAACACTGAGTGGGCATCACCAAGGCGCTCTCGAATAAAAAAATGAGTTTGAATGTGTGTTGTGGTGCTGGGTGGCGCCAATGCGATGTGTTACTCTCTTTTTGAAAATATTTCAAGGAATTTAAAAGATTCGATTCAGCGTTGTGGCGCTGAGGAGGCTAGTGTCGTGGCATTCGAACAATTTAGTGGGTTTCATATAATTAAAATATCTTAAACCATTAACTAATTCACCCTAACCGCACACCCAGCCATCTTGCCATTGAAGGAAGGATTAGAAGATAAGAGGAGAGAGAAAGGAGGAGAGATATTTCGGAGGCTAAAATTTGGGTTTCGTCCATTAGGCCAGCTAGGGATTTTGTAAGGTAAGAGGTAGACTTATGAACTCATATCTCTGATTTCAACTCCAACAGTTTTATAAGAAGTTATGAATAAAAATATATTTTTCTTAGATTTTATAATATTTTCACGGCAAAATTTTTAATATATTTTTGTATGATTTACTCTAAACATTTTGGTTATAAGAAATCAAATTCTCACCGGTTGATATTTCCTATGTAAATTTTTGAGTATATGATTTGATTAAAGCTTTTCTTTCAATTAAAATGGTTATATAAAAGTCTTAAAATATTTATATAAATATCCATTTGAAGTTAAGAATTGAATAGAATTAAAAAGTACAATGATATAATGTTATACAGTCAATGTGACTTTTAATGGCAATTCATGCATTACATGAGTACTACATTTAATTTCTAATTTACTTATTGTTGCATTTACATTTATGCTATTCATAGCATGAAATTGGATATACTTTGATATATAAAAAGTACATTCTCTGATATATCATAAGGATGTTAAAGTTAATATTTTTAATTATTTCATGCACCTAATTGTGATTTCTCTTCTTGTATAATTCAATAATTTTAAGATAATTATTTATATACCACTAGAAAATCCATCCAATCAAACATGAATCTCAATGTAATCTTTGTATTAATTTTTTTAAAAATAAAATTTAGGACCTTCCAAATTCTTATTTTAACAAATTTATAGACAAACTAAATGTATTGATGAGACAAGTTTAAAATGCCAAAAATATTTTGATCTGAGTCCAAATCAGCTCAAATCAAACATCTAAAACATAATTAAAATTTTTGTGTCATTTATAAATGACCAAATAATCTTTAGATATTGCATACTTAAGTAAGAATGCACATCTAAAAAAAATTCAATAAGCTCAAGATCACCCAATTTTGAGATCATAATAAACTTAAACACTAAAAAAATAGATGATAATCAAAGGGATCAATATGGGTCGTCAAATAGAATGTTTGAAAATTTTGACTAATTAAAATTATTAAAATTTTACTTCACAAATTATAAATAGACCCTAGTCTCCATATGAAATTGGGCTTGGACATTAACTTCAAATTGAAGAGAACTTATAGCTCCACCTGATGTTGACTTTGATGATCACCGCCAGCAACCACTGTCGTCCAACCTCCATTACCAATCCACTGTCTCTATCTATTGTTGCCCAACTATCATCATTTAATCATTATTAATCAATTATGGTATCCCAGTCACCACCACCTAATAAAGTTTTATGGTCATCATCACCCGTGTGAAATCCCTTAAGTAAAAGAACATAAACTCTTAAACATCAAGATACCTTTTAGTATAATGGTTGAAATTTTATTTAAGAAACTTCATAATTAAGCATGCTCATTCCGAAGAAATCTTGGTATGGATGACCTCCTATGAAGTTACACCAACATGATAAAACCACGAGGCTTTAGGCCAAAATGGATAATATCTCGATTGTTAAGAGTTTGGACTATTACAAATGACATCAGAGCAATACACTAGCAAGAAGATGGGAATTAAGTGTCATATATGACAAAATTCTATTTCATAGGAGCCACCTCTTTAACACCGTATAGGATAAAGTGCTATGTGACAGTAGTTACCACTTGAACTTTTAGTGGTCACCTGTAGAATCATATATGCATGGTGGAAGATTTTAGGATAGGGATATTGACGAGGTGACAGTTACTTAAATGGGGGAGATTGTAAAACCCAAGTAAAAAAAGTTAAATTCTTAAACATTGAGGTGCCTTTTGTTGCAATGGTTGAAATTTTATTTAAAAAACTAAAGTTAAGCGTGTTCATCTCAAAAAAATTTTAGGATGGGTAAGAAGTTATACCAACATGACAAAATTATGAGGCCCTTAGGCCAAAGCGGATAATATCTCAATAGGTAAGTGTTTGGTTGCTACAATCTGACCATACTCTCCAACCACTATTGCTTAATTATGATCTCCTAACCACCATCATCCAACTAGAATCACCTTAACACAATAACTTGAAAGCAATCTCCTTAACATCATCACCAAACTATATCCTCTCCCAACTATCATTTCTCAACATTTTTAATATCATCACCACATGCCCTTACTTATTAGATTGATGGACACCATTGATATAAAAGTATATGCATGTCGACTTCACCGCTCAATGGCTTCATCCCTTGTTGATTTTATCGCACAGTGTCATTGACAATATCAACACACACCATGATCTATAAAGTTAAGGCATAATGTCAACAAAAATGTCAATATTGCAGACTTATCACTCGTCGTCATCAAAATTGTTGCACGTCATCATTTATAAGATTGATGTAAACCAATAACATAATGCCCACCAAATTTGTTACCCACCATCATAGATAATATAAATTAAGGTCATTACCTATAATGTCTATACACACCATCAATACAAATGGTGATGCCCAACAATAATAATTATAATTAATCACTGTTATCCATCCATCATCACTTAATTGTTGTGGCTTCACTTATGTTACTTGAACACTATTACTGCACTATTATGGCCTCTTAACTGTCATCACTTAACTATAATCTCCAGCTAACACCACATAACTATTAACATCTATCGTTACCAACAACACTAGTATATGTCATTGATTATAAGGTTGATGCAGATCAACTTTGTCACTCGCCATCATTAATATTATGACGCATGTCATCACCTATAATCGATTTATATCATCGTCACCAACACCAATGCCCACTAATGTTCTCCTGGAGGATTGATGCATATTGTAGTCACAAACATCAATGTCCGTCATCTCCATCACCTACCATCACCAAGAAGGTTGATGCATGTCATCGCCTATAAGATTGATACAAGCTATTATTATAAATGTTGATTCCCTCAAAATCATTGCCCATTATCACCATTAACATCAATTCAAAATATTGTATATAATACTGATCCATCTCATCGACACAAACGCTAATGCTTATTGACTTCATCACCTGTCATTGCCAACAAAATTGATGTGCACCATCACATATAAGATCCATGCACACCATTGACACCAATGTCGATGCTTGTGAGCTTCATCACCATTATCATCAACAACTTTGACATTTGTCATCACCAATAATGTTAAAGCACACCATCAATGCCAACTCTAACTTTTAATGTTAATACTAAGATTTATACTTAACTTCTTTGTCTCTAATCTTAAAAGAGAAGTATGTAATGTTTATATCTTAGTTATATTATATACATATATTAAGGAAGAGCAATAACTATATTTATTCAAGTAGAGCATTATTTTTTATATCATTTTGAGCTAAGTGTGATGTCAAAACTAGAATTTTTATGTAAGATCAATTTGCACCTTTATGAGCATATTGTCTACATAAATTTGGTATTATAAAAAAAATGATTATTAAACCCACGCATCTTAGGTTACGTGAATTTATTTTTATAATTTTGATTTGTCAATTATGCATATTATGAGTGATCCAACTACACTTAAGCCAATCGTCCCATTAGAGATGCTCTTCCAAGGAGGCACATCTCAGTGCGCTATGGTGGAAAAAATAAAGCATAGATGACCTCAAACTCATTGAGCATTGGAGGATATACCAGTGGAGGCGGTGTTGTGGCCACCAAATCTAGAAGAGAAGAGGTGGATGTTGTGCTTTAGAACCTGATGCTAGTTTCTAGTTGCCTCCATGATTGTTTATTTTCCCTAAATAGAGGGTGATGTTGATAGTGTCACTTTTAGAGATGGACAAACAAAACAAGAGGAAAGAGAACGATTAGTGGTTGGGAAATTTGACCCACAAGATAGAGGTATTGATAAACTTTTTTATATCTTACAATCATTAGCAATGTCAACTCTTGTCTCAGTAAGAAGGAATCGAACCCCCCCCCCCCCCCCCCCCCCCCCCCCCCCCCCCCCCCCTTTCACAAGTTCATTGTCTACCACTAGTGTTTAAAGATCTATGCTTCCCTTACCTCTATAAGGACAGGTCCATGCATCTTCAATGACTTTCACAACCTTTCCGCACTACCTCATTAATTTGTCTCCTTATAAAGACATCATTTCATTGACCTCAAGGAAGATGTCCCTTCTCCAAATTTGGAGAAAAATAGCCATTTATAAAGTTTATCAATTACTAACAAAAGCTATTTTATTAGTTGGTCTCTTTTTTAGATTCTCTAAGCAAACAGTTATATCCCACACTCTTTATATATAATTAGCCATTTATAGCTTAAATAATTGTGACCTCTCCTTTTATCAACTCAACTTCTATTACATAACAAAAACTCAACTACTCATAATCAAAATGTAAGAGATTTTTTCTACTTCCTAAACTTGTAAACCTAAATTTAAAAAAAAAAAAAATCAATCAAAATTATTATATATTGTGCGAGTCAAGAGATAGAGAAGTTCATCCATATCTCTATCTTAGTGGGGCAGGCTTACTACCCCTTTTGTCTCTTTCCTCTTGATCTGTTCATCCCTCTTTATAAACGATAACACCCACGTCTCCCTCTATTCAAGGAACAAGAAGCTTATCATGGCAGCGATAAGAAACCAGAAGGTTCTGAAGCACACCATCCACCTCTTCTCCTCGAGATCAGGAAAGGAAGGTGTCGCCGGTGGCTGCAGCACCGCATCCGCCGGACCATCCTCCGACGAGCTCGACGAGTCCGACGTCATCTGGGCCTCATCATTCGCCCCTCCACAATCCGCCGGGCCGTGGCCCACCAGGAAGAACAACATGTCCGTCAATCCGGCCGGCCCAACAGCCATCGGATCACTCCCGGTGAACATACCCACCTGGTCGAAATTGCAAAGTCGAGTGTTTGAGGAAGAGGACGACGTGGACGCCGAGCTGCCGCCACACGAGGTGTTGTGGCGGCGGCGTGCGGAGTCTCTCTCTGTTGTGGAAGGGATCGGCCGGACGCTGAAGGGAAGGGATCTAAGCCGGGTCCGCAACGCCGTCTGGGCTCAGACCGGATTCCAAGACTGACTCGGACCGAGCTGGGCCGGGTTGTGTAACGATGTGTACGCTGTGCTTCCTGTACGTTGTAATTTTAAACTGATCTAAAATTAAAGATAATATGAATAGCTGTAAAAATATATACAGAGAGAGTAATGTGAAGCACATAATATGAAATATTAAAAATTAATGATCTATTTGCGATAGTTTTTTTAACTGATTTGTTTTGCATATAGCTATCATAATTTATTTATTTATTTTGATATTATTTTCTTCCTATTTTTCAAAAAAAAAAAATGATAAAAAGTATTTTTTGCAATCTGAAAAAAAAAATTTATGAGGGATTTACATATATGCCACCGCATATCACTCAATTTACACATGTAATATTCAAAATTTTAATATAAAATAAATAAAATTTTATGTAATATTAAAATTTAAAATGTTGATATGTAAATCCTCTTAAATTTACTTTCAGCACGATAATTTTACAACCGAATTTATAAAAAGCTGCAATAAAGCGTATTAATAAAATTAAACTCAAATAATTAGAAAAGTATTAAAAATGATTACAAACTTTAAAAAAAAAAATTTGCTCAAATCAAAATTGAGCTTTAGATGTAGATGATCAGTTACACCAACTCATAGGATTCAGTCAAACCGGTTCAACTGATTAATGGATTTGGTGAAGAATTTCATGTTCTACAAGAAAGAACATGATCTGAAAGAGAAATGTGTGAGAGATTTTCCTACACAATGATCTGAAAGAGATTAATGACTAAGGAGAAACTTATGAAATATCTTACAACAAATTTTTATAAATCTTTGAAGAAGCTTAAGGAAACTCGGCTCATTTTTGTCTGTAGGATTTTGACTATTAATCATGAGGTCTTGTGTTCAAAATTTATGCATATGATGTATGTGTAAGTTTGCCTTAATAGCTTAAATGTCTTATAAAAAAAAAAGCTTAGCAAGGAAAGAAGATAAGGCAAACTACATTAAGAATAGGATTGGTCCATTCTCTCTCTCTCTCTCTCTCTCTCTCTCTCTGACTTCGCATTTTTTATTTTTAAATTTTCTTCTAAACCTCATAGTCATGCAACACTTATCCCTCTTCTTTTAATATTTGTTTTCAACGTACCTATCTACTTATCCTGTTGTTTGATCGCCTTTAGCTTCTCTCTCTCTCTCTCTCTCTCTTGATATTCAGCTCTCTCTCTCTCTCTTCTACTTCAGTGCTCGCCAGTATTGGTTCAAATTTTAATAATAACGGTATAAAAATAGAGCTGTTGATTTTTTAAAAAAATTTAAGAGTCAAAATATAAATCATAGCATATAAATATTAATTATCGAATTTCTTTAAAAAAGAGAAAAAGCAATAAAAGGTGAATCTCAAACACAAAATGATCTAACACAATGGATACGTGAATGTTTGTAGTGCAAAGATGTTTTAGGTTCTGTTTGGAACAGCTTTTTTATTGTCATTTAAAATAGATTTTTAGTATAAAAGATTTTTATATAGTAATAAAATTGTCACAAATAAAATCTTAGTTATAATTTTAACCGTTGATAATATTTAAAGCTTCATAGCAGTTAAAATTGTTGTAGAAATATACTTAATGGAGAGCTTTCAATGCAATATCTAATAATACAAGCAATTCAAAACAGTTATATAAGATATTTCATGATTATGAACTTTGTACAATAATTAAATTGATAAGGTCAGATATTAATCAATCTACATAAAGTTATAAGTTCTTACAAAATGAACTAGATCTTTTTATTTTAACTAATTAGGTTTTATGAGATCGAAGGTCTGTTTGGGATAACTTTCTCACTGCTTTTAAAAAGTTTTGTATTAAGAAGCTATTCTTTTACATCAGCTTTAAAAAAATTTATTTTTCTCACAACAACTTTATAATCACATTTATAAAAAATTATTGTCATCCAAATAGATACTCAATCATCTATTGGGCCACCAACAATTAGGGGTGTCAATATTTGACACGACCAAAAAATCCGACTCGAACCCGACCAAAAAATTGGGGTTAGGGTCAACCCGTTTGTCAAATAGATTGAGTTTGGGTTCAAGAAATCGAATTGTTTCAAAAATCTGGTAGGGTTCGGGTTGACCCAGAAACCAAACAATAATCAGGAACCGACTAGTAATCCTATGAACCACTGTAAACGAAATCCAAGATTTCAAATCCCAATGATCCAATATCCTGGCCGCACTCGCGACTCGCAAGTCAAACCAGCATCACCATCCGCCTCTCCCTCCGTCCTCCGCCAGCCATCCCGTTGTCTCACAGCCCCACTGTCTCGTGACCCTTCCATCCCGCGCTCCCACAGCCCCACCATCATGCGGATAAATCATGTTGTTCAACTCTATATTCTTCTTGAAACCTGTCACTCCAGCACTCCTCAAGCCCAGCCAGGTCGTCGCTGTCGACATTCTGAAGAACTTACTCGTTGTTTCGGAGCTCCGGCATTCATTTCAGCTTTCTTGGATCGGAAGTAAACACAGGTTGGTGGGTCGTGTCGAGTTGACTCGAGTCGAAAGCGGTTCGGGTTCGAGTCCAAGAAAGTGACCTGTTTAAAAATATGTCTGGTTTGAGTCAGGTCAACTTGTGTCGGCTCAATTCCGGGTTGGATCCGAACCCAACCTGTGACCCTATTTTGACAGCCCTTACCAACAATAATGTTGATATCGTTGTCTAGACTATATGAAATCTAAAGGAAATATTTGGTAGGACCTACTCTGGATCCTGTAAATCATACCCTACCATGATGTTCAAACCCATTAAAGCTATAAACGCTCTCTCATTTGTCTCTCCTTGTGGTTGTGTGGATTAGAATTTACACAACTTACCTTTAATATAACCTATACATGAATACTTGATTGTATTCTCATGTTTATTTTTTGAATCTTCATAATGCATTTATCTCTTTAAATAAATCAAGTGATATCTTTGTTGCGTCCTGGAGTATTCACGGCGGTAGAGAAATATATAGTTTAATGTCTTAGCATTGTACGAGAATCCAGCACACAATTAGATGAGTGAAAGGGTGTAGCATTCATAAGAGACACCAGAGTTTTTACGTGGAAACCCCTAAAAATGGGGAAAAACCACGGGGTCTGGCTCAGTTTGAATGAATCCACTAGTATTTGTAGTCGATTACAAATGAGGCCCTTTTTAGGGAGAAGGCCTTGGCTAGATATTACAAATGTACGTCATATATAGCGCATTAAATGGTGGGAGTTATAATAGTCAACATATGCATGTTTGTTTGGTTGGAAGGGCCATAGTCAGCATGAGACAAGGGTCTGAAAGACCATAGCCTGGTGATGGAGGTCAAAAGGATCATAGTAGGCGACGGAGGTCAAAAGGATCGTAGTTGGCTGGAGATAAAGGTCAGAAAGATCGTTGTCTGTTGATGGAGGTCGGAAAGACCATAGTAGGCGATGGAGGTCGGAAGGACCGTAGTCGGCCGAAGACTGGGGTCAGAAAGAACGTTGTTTGTTGATGGAGGTCAGAAAGACCATAATAGGCGACGGAGGTCGGAAGGAGTGTAGTCGGCCAGAGACTGGGGCTCAGAAAGAACGTTGTCTGTTGATGGAGGTCGAAAAGATCATAGTAGGCGACGAAGGTCGGAAGGACCGTAGTCGGTCGGAGACTGGGGGTCAGAAAGATCGTTGCCTGTTAATGGAGGTCTGAAAGATCATAGTAGGCGACGGAGGTCAGAAGGATCGTAGTTGGCAGAAGACAAGGGTTAGAAAGACCGTCCGGTAGAACTCTGAGCTTCAGATGGTGTCCTAGTATAAGTCTGAGTCTCAGGTTGTGGTCCGGTAAAATTCTGGGCCTCAAGTGGCAATCTGACAGAAGTCCGGGACTCAGGTGGTCTTCCGGCATAACTCCGGGCGTCAGGAGGTGTCCTGGTGGAGCTCGGTGCCTCAAGTGGTGGTCCGGCAAAAGCCCGGGCCTCATGAGGTGGTTCGGCGGAGGTGAGGGCCTCAAGTGGTGGTCCGGCGGAGGTGAGGGCCTCAAGTGGAGGTCCGGCGGAGCAACGACGTCAGGCGGTGGTCCGGCGAAGGTGAGGGCCTTAAGTGGTGGTCCGGCGGAGCAACGGCGTCACGCGGTGGCCCGGCGGAGGTGAGAGCCTTAAGTGGTGGTCCTGTGGAAGTCCGGCGGTGGTCGAGGAGGAGCTTCTTCCTTCTTCTCTTCTTCCTCTGATCCCCTTTTCAAGATAAATGAGGGGTCTATTTATAGATTTTCTGGAGTGGCATTACCCGTAAATAGATGAGAGATCGGGGGCAAATAGGGAGTGGTTCGAATGAACGGTCGATATTGAATCCTTCGATTGTGGACTGTTTATCAGATATTTGAACGTCTTAATGACTTCGGACTTCGGCAATCTTGGGCTCGTTGGATTCGTCTCGTCGAGCCGCTCGATTTGATTATAAGCTCGTCAATTTCGGATACCGTTTGGTAATCCAAATTGTGGTTCAAACCTTCCAACAATGCTTCAAGTCCTTGATCTTGACTCATTTGGGCTCCGATTGAGTCGAATTTGGTGTCGTTGGGTTCGTATTTCCGAGACGCTCAGTTCTACTGTAAGTTTACTAAAATCGAAGTTGAGATAGTCTCCGAATTATTTTTTTAAGTTTCCAACTTGATTTTGTCTCGAGATTCGTGCCCGATCAAGATAATTTTTTGATGACGTATCAATCTTATATATCTAAAATTAATATTTCTTGCATTTGTAGATTAGAATTTACACAACTCACCTTTAATATAACTTAGCAATGTCTAAATCAAACATATTTTATCGTATTTCCACTTGCAAGTCTTCCTATGGATATTTAGTTGCTTAAGAATGCATACAAATATGTATGTTCATATTCCATAATTTAACACAATTAAACTTGTAAATGAATCAACTGATATTTTATGCATCAAGAAATTCTAATATTTACTTTTATAATTTATAATTGCCTAATTTCCCCTTTTGAAGAATTGATCCTTCCAATTTTACACCATGCAAATATTTTCCTTTTTTGATAAGCTATCACAAAATCTTCTTTGTGCATATATCTTATGAATCCTAAAATTACAATTGGTATACACTTCTTTAGAACTTCTACTATTACTTTAAAATTTATAAGACAACTATGAATATAAAAATGCTTACCTCTTTCTTTTTCCTTCCCTTAATTTCTCTCTTTATTCTTCTTTTACTGAAATCAGAATTTCTCCTTTACCCTTATTTTTCTTTGACTGAATTCAGAAATTTCCCTTTTCAACAAAATTCCTCTCTAGCCGGCAATTTCACTATGCCGCTCCTTGCTACAGTGTCTGAAAACACCGACGAAATTGTTACAGTAATTTCTGCATGTCGACCCGAACCCGAAAATGACCCTAACCCGATCCAGGTAGGTAAATGTGTCGGATATCCGAACTCGGACCCGACCAGGCGGGTTGCCGGGTTGACCCGACTCGACACGGGTTGACCCGAAACGGGTGCGCGAGTGGCCGTGGCCGCTCTGGTGAGCACGAGCGGGCGCCCAGCGAGAGCCAGCGGGCGCGGGGGCGACCACAAGCGGGTGCGAGCAAGCGCGTGGGCGGCAGCGGGGGGCCGCAGTTCGCGCGGGCGAGCACAAGTACAAGCGGGCCAGCGCGATGCGCGCAAGCAAGCACTGGTGCTTCACGGGCAAGCAGGGCAGCATCGCGGGCAGGCGGGGTAGGCGGGGCAGTGTGGGTAGTAGATTTTAAACGGGTTCGTGGGTTGACCCGGCAACCCATCGGGTCAACCCGAACCCGACCCATTTTTTCAAACGGGTCAATTTCTAGAACCCGAATAACCCGAAATTTTCGGGTCAGATTCGAGTTGATTTTTAGTGTCGTGTCAAATATTGACACCCCTAGTTGAACACCAATATAAGCGGTGTCGATTTCTCCTGCAATCCCTCACCCGAATTTTTTTTTTTTTTTTAAGATTTTCCCCAACTGCTGCATGCGTGAATCCTTATCAAAAGAAAGGAAACCGGCTCACTTCCATAAATAAATGCCAAAACTTCTCTTTCAATATAAGCATATATTCATAAAATAGCTAATTTTATTTAATACTTTAATTAATATTAATGAAAATTTACTTAAAAACCATTAACTGTTAAGCAATTATTATTCTATTTAAGAGTGTATTATAATTAGAATGTATTAACAAAACCAATATAACTTTAAATTAAATTATGCTTTGAATTTTTATTGCTTGAAATTCATGGATATTACAGCTGAACCGAACAAATTAGGGTAAATAAACGAAGGTTTTTTTTTTAAGAGACTAGGCCTCATCGAGTTTGGTCATTCTCATGAGGGAGTAATTATTACAGCTGGACACCGAACATGTCCAGAGACCAATACCCACGTGCCACGTCACCTGGAGCTCGGTACTGAGCACTCAGTATTGCTCGGTATACGTCCGGATTTCCGATTTTTTGACCGGGCGTAATAATTTTCCCTCATGAGGACACTCTTGCAAATGTTATTGTATCTCAACCATTAAATATATGTTATGAAAAGATAAGGCAAGTATATGAGGGGAGAATTTCACATTTAGCTTCTCCTAGATTATAATTCAAAATGATATATTGATTACAAGTGAATATATATTGATTGCATTACCAACCTTCCATTTCTATAAGAAATAGGACACATATAATGCATAACCTTTTAGGCTAAAAAAGAAGAGTAACTTTTGGGGAGATGAAAATTTTATCATTTTTTTTAAATTGGCTTTATTTTGATTATCTTGTCGCCTTTAAAATGGTATTAATAAGGGAGTATAAGTGATTTTTAGTGTTCCTTACTAGAATATTTCTAGTAGGATAGCCAAATATAAAGGAGAAAAGATTAAAAAAAAAAAAGAGAGAGAGAGAAATAAATTTAGTTGGATGTCACATATAATCTCTCAATAAATCAAGGCAATGGTTTTTTAGTGCTACTCAACATGCTCTTCCCCCAATCAATCACTGTGCTTCATGCAAAGAAAGCCTTAAATTGCAAGTTGATAAGAAAAATACCTCTCTTTTTATAACACAACTTTACATTAGATATGTTCAAACATTCTATCAATGTCAAAAATAAAATAAAATAAAAAAATAACTTTAAAAAATAATAAAAAAAATAAAAAATTATAAAAAATAAAAAATTATAAAAATAAAAAACTAAAAAATAATAATAATTAAAAAAAAAGTCAAAAAGGTGGGTTGCATAAGATAATGGCTTACAATCTATCCTTCTCTCAAGCTTATAATAAAACACAATATTATGTTTAAATAAATTTGCATTTGCATTTAAATTGGATTGTTAGCCTTTAGAATATATATATAATTCCCACTAAAAGAATGAAACGAAAGATTTTAAGAGAGATAAGTAGAAATAACAAACAAATAAAAAAATTCATAATTACCATACTCATAATTTTTATATAGCTACTATTTTTTTGCTATTTTCCCAAAAAAAATCTACTATGAAATTATTTTTTACTACAACTTTCAAGAAAAGTTAATTTTTAATAACAATTTTAGGACCACCTTTCTTAAAAACTAGCTATATATATATATACACACACACACACACACTTTTGACCCAACCCGAAACCCGACCTGAAAAAATTCGAATTCATGTCGACCCGTTTGGGAAACAGGTATGGTTCGGGCTGACCCGGCAACTTGAAAATGACCCAAAAACCCTCTGCCTGCCCGGTATTTTAAGCATCTACAATCTTCTTGAATGAAATGACTTTATTTTCACATGCAAAATAAATAAAAATAAAATCATTATTTTTTAAAACATTTTTTCCATCTATATGCAAACGAATGAACCCTAGAAATAAAAATAAAATAGAATAAAACCTTGCTAGATATCAACATCTTCTAGAAACTAACACAAACATCAAAGCTCACAAATTCCATGAATATAACCATTAAAATTTCAGACAGAAAGAGTGAAAGCAAAATCACAATCAAACACATTAAAATTATCTTCCTATCAAGCACTTCAATCCTTCAGCCACTCTCTAACCTGGCCCATCAACAAGGAAAATTAGCAAGAGAAATGTCCTGCAAAAATTACCTAACTTGGAAGGCTAATCTAAACTTCAGACAACAAAGAAATAGTATCACCCTCTCACTATATGCAGTTAACGGTCTTCAAACTTTTCAGCAACACAGATCCTGCTTCACAATCAAAAGGAAATAAAAGAGGTAAAATTGCTTCAGAGGGGAATTGAACACTAGTGATAAAATTACAACGACGAGCATTTCCCTAAGTAGAACAATGGGAGATCACAGCAAGAACCACAGTAAGTTGATGAGGGGAGATTGTAGACTAACATAAATTGCCCCCACATTAATGGAGATCAACAAAATTCAATTTGTGGTACTCTCCTCCCTCTTCATCCCTCCGAAAAATTATTTTGTGTCATTTTTTTGTTGTGTACAGCTCGATAACGTGTGACGTGGCGCATTCTGATTCGCCTCATGACCGTTCGGTGACCGCACAGAATAATTTCTCTCCATCCCTCCCTCCTATGAGAGAGAGAGAGAAAGAGAGAAAGAAATCTTTGTGCTATCTGTGTCAATTTTTGTACTGATACAGATATCAATCCTTACTTATCAAGGTTTGTTAAATATACCACCTTAAAATTAAGAGATTCAGCATACCTCCTAATTCGATGTCTTTGAAAGCATTTTATCTATACGGCCATCTGCATTATACAATTCCACAATTTTCTTTGCATATGACGGCATGTGTCTTTCAGCTCTGTCAACAAAACATTATATTGATAGTTGAAAGGCAATCTACTAAAATATCAGACCCAAAATGGCAGATTAGCTATACCACCTTTGCTTTCCCCACTGTCGGTTTACATACAGGTAGTTTCTTATTGTATGGTAATCCAAAGAATATCGACCAAATTCAAGGCCTTTGGGTCCAATCTGCAATAGCATAACCAATTTTAGATTACAATTAATCAGATACTGAAACACAAGCTTCGTTTGGGAAGGCTTTTTTATTGTTTCTTGAAGCAACTTTTTAGTACAAAATTTTTAATTTTTATACTAAAAAGCTGTTTCAAGAAGCAGTAAAAAAGCCTTCCCAAACGAAGCCACACTTATGAAGAAACTATGGTTCTGACCGTCAAACTTACTAAATTTAACATGAATGCAATCAAATTGCCAATGAATCGAGGAACTTGCTGAGAGGGACCTTTTCCTGAAAGGATTAAAATAGACCGTTTTAAAATAGATTGTTAGAGATCTCTTGCCAAGGCATGAGCAACTAGGCATTTCAATAAAGAAAGTTCATCCAGCAATAAGAATAAGGTCTTGAAACATTATGAGTTTTCATTTATTATTTGACTCGCCTCCATGATCTTTTTATGCATGCAAAAGGCTTATCAAATGAGAGCAGAAATGGAGGCAACATCTGAAGTTGTTTTCTCAATATAGTAGAAAGATAAATCCAAGGAGAAATAGTTAAAATTTCATATTTAGGCAATGACATACCGAAAGGCAGAGCTAGAATGGAGGCCCTGGGGGCATGGGCCCCCACTGGCCCATCAGCCTTTTTTTAAATTTAAATATTTAATATGATAAATTACTATTAAAGGCTCTAATGCTATAATTTCAAAGCGAAAATAGTATGCATGAAGATGAATATTTTCCCATCAAGAACACTTTGCCTATTCAAGAAGATGAATGCCTTCCCATCTAGAACACTTTGTTAAGAGATTCATTAAATTGCCACCAAAATACAAGGAGAATGAGAAGTCCAAAAATGTTAGATTCTGATTGGGATGAAAAATGTCAAACGTAGGTCCAATCATGCTGAGAATCATCATTTTATATTTTACTCATTTAAAATTTTAAGTAAATAATTTGATATAGGATAATCTTCTGATAGGCATTATTTAGAATGAATCAAAATTATTCAGTTTATTTTAAAATAAATATAATCTATAACTAATTAATTAATTTTTATTATATATATTTTAAGACAAATCTAATGTATTTGATAAAAATATTGTTTAAATGTTAAGACCTTTTTTTTTTCAAAATTGAACATCAATTAAAGCATTAGAAGAATCACATGCTCTTTATGTATTTACAATTTTATATTATGGCTAAATTTACAATTATATATATTATGACTATATATATGTATATAATTTAAAATATAATAAGAAAAAAGTATAAATTTTATTTATTTTTTAATTCGATGGATACAATTTTTAAAGGTAACACTACAGTACACCTTTAGGTAGCAGAATAAAACCCCCCGTAAAATTTAAAAAAATGATTAATTTTCATGTGTACAATTTTTCATAGTTTTATAGAAATTATAATATATTATCAAAATAGTAAAAATAATTATGAAAACTCATAAGAGAATTATAAACTAAGCTCAACTAATAATTTATCCAATTAAAATTAATTTATAATTATTCAATAAATAATATTTTTAATAATTGTTGCATCCTAGAATATTCACAACGGTAAAGAAATATAAAATTTAGCGTTTTAGCCTTATACAAAGATTCAGCACACAAACAAATAGAATAGAGGAGTGCAGCAATCATAAAAGATGTCAAAAAATTTACGTGAAAAACCCTCGAATGGGAAAATTCACAGGGTCTTGCCCAGTCGAAATGATTAAACTAGTGTTGGTGGTTGATTACAAATGATGTCATTCTCCGGAGAAGGGTGTTGGCTTAATGTAGCAAATAAATATTGTATAAAGCATATTACATAGTTGGAGAACAACATAGCAAATGTTCTTAAGAGAGTACATGCCTATTTGTTTGGTCTGTAGAGCCGTAGTCAGATGATAGTGGACGGAGAGACCATAATTAGGGGTGCAAAAGAGGTCGGAAGGACAATAGTTTGGCAGTGGTGGTCGAATGTACAGTTGTTGGTAGGCGACAGTGGTCGGAGGAAGGCCCGGTAATGGAAGCCAGATAGAGATCCAACAACGATAGTCGGGCAGAGATTCAATAGCTGTGGCTTGGATTCGTCGTTGATGCTGTCGGGGTAGAGCTCCAAGATTCCTCAAGCTCCAGAGCTCTTCTATTATTCCACCGAGGGGTGTCAAAATTTGACCAGACCCGAAACCCAACCCGGACTTGACCAGAAAAATTTTGGTTCGAGTCAACCCGTTTGCTATACGGGTTGGGTTCGGGTTAGAGTTTTCAGCCCGTTTGTAAAATCAAATCAGGTTCGGGTTGACCCGACAACCCGAAGTCAACTCAATTGATTCAGGAACGTGATTGTTGTCCCGTCCGCGCCAGGCTTGAGGCCAGTCATCCCGTCTGCTGTCCGCATCTAGTCTCGTCGCTTCAACTTCAACTGTCCTATCCTGCAAGTTTCCGCAGTGCAGCATCTCCTCCGTCCTAGATCTGCTGCTACCAGGACCCGACGGCACCCACGACAAACTCGAGTACGCGAGTAATGCGACCCGTCAAGCCATCATCGTCGGCCTCACCGTCGTCGGCCTCAAGGCATCAAGTCGTCGACCTCACCATCGTTGGCCTCAAGGCGTCAAGTCGGCCTCACCGCCTGCTCTGCCTCACCAGTGATCCAGTCACCGTCGGCCTCTTCGCCTTGCCTCACCACCTACGCCATTTAGCTAATCGGGTTCACAGGTCGGGTCAAACCAGTAACCCACGCGGGTCAGGTCGAGTTGAAAAACCTGACCCATTTAGCTAGCCGGGTCAGGTTCGGGTCAACCCGTTTACGCCCGGGTCAACTCAAGTTGGACCCGAACCCAACCCGTTGACCCGAATTAATACCCCTACTTCCACCTTCCTCTCCCCTCTTCATATAAAGAATGGGAGTCTATTTATAATTTTTGGAGTGACTCAATAAATATGGAGAAGATTAAAGACAATTTTGGGGTGTTTCATCGGATAGCTCATATTGATTCCATTGATCATTGAGCGTTTATTGATGTTAGAATTGAGTGATCTTGGACTCGTTGGATTCATCTCGTCGAGTCGCTCGATTCGACTATAAGCATGTCATATTTGGATATTATTTTGTCATCAATCAATGTTTTGAAGCTTCCAAGAATGTTTTGATCCTTTGATTTTAGCTCATTTGGGCTCAGTTTGGACTGAATTTGGTATCCTCGGGTCCGCCTCCTTAAAATGATCAATTTGATTATAAGCTTGCTAAAATCGGAGTTTGGATGGTCCCAAAATTTAATTTCAAACATTTCCAATTCAGATTTGTATCGAGATTCATGTACCATCAAAGCATTTTTTTGTGAAACATCAATAATATTTATAATGACTAATATTTTCAATAATGATGATCAGATAAAGAAAATAAAAGTGATATGCATAAAGGTGAGGCTCAGCTATATATTTTGCAAAGCCATATATATAATTCTTTGAAATTAAAACTCTATTTTTTTAATCACCAATATTGGTCCCGAGATCTAATGAAAAAAAAAATTATTCATATTTTAAAATTATTATTTTGTGCCCTACAAAAAAAAAAAAATTGGCTCTGCCCCTAGACATACCTAACTTGGCTTTATCATCTGCATTAACCGTCTCCATAACAAACGGTCTTCTGCTTCCCTGAAATGAAAATTTACATGGATTACCAGACAAGCTTTCACAACTGCAATGATTCATCATGTGAACATTCATGCAACTTTTTCCCTTACACTGCTGGTTGTATCAGTTATCTCCAAAAGATTCTCAACTAGGTTAAGCATCTCCCGTCCTCTTTCATTTCTGAATTTTTCATAATTTCAAATATGTGTAGTAGTAGAAAAGAAAAAAAATTAACAGATTCATATATACTAACAATCAGAGTATAAAGTTCATTGAGAACGATGAATAGAAGTTTACACAAGCGGTACACTCTTTACCTGACAGTAATGTATTGTGGGTGTTCTGTCATGCTTAATCCAGAATATTTGGGCACTGCCATGTATCCCACCACCAGGTCCTAAAGTTTCAAGAGCTTTAACGCATCAAAAACCCATTAAAAAAATATAGTTGTGTCCATTACAAAACCAAATAAAAATAATCTAAACTTTTTGAAGAAGGAAACAATACGGAAACTTTGGTCATTTTAATTAAAAGGCTGTCTCCTCAACCATCGGTAAATTTTGAAACTTAGTAGTTCAATCAAAAGGATCATATTACTTTACGTGTAGGTAATCAAATCAATAAATCATAGCTATGCATCTAAATATGCTTTTGAGTTCTCTAACAAAAGAAAATTTGAAGGGAAAAACTCCGAAGAAAAGAACCTAGTCAAAGATAGGCAAACAGGTTGGATAAAATGACTGCTAGGAAACTTCTTAAGTAATCATTTTGATGCTTTAAGTAAAAATCTCGATCTCAATACTCAGATTTATTCATAAAAAGAGAATGACCTTAATCATTAAGATAAGCATATGATAAAGTTCCAAGAGAAGTGCTATGTGAGAGTTCTTGAAAAGAAAGGAGTTAATAATGCTTATTTTCAAATCATTAAAGATATGTATGCATGAGCTATTACTTGTGTTCAAACACAAGGTTGTTTGACCAAGTATTTTCTATTTCGGTTGGATTACATCAAGGATCAGCCTTAAGTACATATATTTTTGCTTTAGTCATGGATGTTCTCACTAGACATTTGCAAGAGGATGTACCTTGGTGTATGCTTTTTGCTGATGATATTCTTCTTGTTGATAAGACTAAAGAGGGAGTTGAAGTTAAACTTGAATTATGGAGGTCAACTTTAGAGTCTAAAGGTTTTCGCTTGAGTAGATCTAAAACTGAATATATGGATTGTAATTTTATAAGCAATAGACCTAGTGATGGGATTGTGATTTTGGGTGATCAAGTAATTAATAAGAGTACACGTTTTAGATATCTTGGATCTATTATTCAAAGTGATGGTGAAATTGATGGGATATTATTAGCAGAATTCAAGTTGGATGGTTGAAGTGGAGGAATGCATCGGGCTTATTGTGCGATAGAAAAGTTCCCCTCAAACTTAAGGGAAAATTCTATAAGATGGTGGTGAGACCTGCAATGCTTTATGGTGCCAAATGTTGGCCATTAAAAGAGAAGCATAATACTAAGTTAAATGTTGCAGAGATAAGGATGCTTAGGTGGATGAGTGGCTTGACCCTTAGAGATAGGATACGAAATGAGCATATACGTGAAAAGGTTGGAGTAGCTCCAGTGGAAGATAAGATTAGAGAGAGTCGCCTTAGATGGTTTGGTCACATTAAACGAAGGCCTTCCGATGACCCGGTTAGGAAAGTTGAGGTATTAGATTTGACTTATGTTAAGAAAGGTAGATGTAGACCTGAAAAGACTTGGTTAGAAAATATTAGAAATGATCTTTCTTTATTAAATTTAAATGAAAATTTGACTTTTAACCAGACGCAATGGCGAAAAAAGATTCATGTAGCCAACCCCACGTAGTGGGACAAAGGCTTGATGTTGTTGTTGTTGTAGAGAATGACCATAATCAAGTTACATAAGAATAAAATTTTCGTGCCTGTAATTTGTGCGTGCAAGTACAGTCTTAATTCAATCATAACCAAGTAGCAAAAAATTGTTTCAACACTGCATTATACCAAATGAAAATTTGGTATTCCTTATGGCACTTTTACCAATGACTTTATAATCAACTGAAACAATTTCAACTTGTAAATCCAACTTTTTCTATTGTAAGACAACATATTTTGGAAAGAGATTTTAAGTTTAAAATGAGATTTCCACTCTCCTCAACACAGTATTGATGGGAGCCACAGATACTTCATTTCTATCAATTAAAATTGTGATAATTGAAGTAGAAGTCTACTCAGTACAGCAGGCTTACCGCCAATGCATTGGTGTAGTCAAAACAGCTGCAAAAATTATAAACAAATAAGAGGGTTAGCCTCAGATTTCAGTCCAAGCTAGCTATATGAAATATTGACACAAATATAAAGCAGAAAATTAGAGAGCAAGACAACCACTAGGTGACTACTGAAAATAAGAATGGAAAGACATTCCATGTCACTATCACACAAGCCTCAGGAGAAGCAACACTATAATCAATAAATAACTATTTGATCTGGTAATATTAGTTAGATAAAGCTTAGTGGTTTTCACTATCGCCTCAACTGGTTTCATCTTGAATTCAAGAATGCAATCATGGCAGCAGCATGCAAAGTCACATTTCATGAAATAAAGATGTTCACCCTCATGAAAGGTGAAAATGTCGTTGGGCGGCACAAACCCCGCTTTCGCAAGCCTAAGGTACCAGTTTTCCCGAGGTAGATTGGATTTTTAATTTAATCAGATTTCCCCTGATAAACGACATCATGGTTTATTTAATTATGATGTTCCACTTCCTATGAGCGCAGCCCTCATAGTTAATTACTCCTTCTTACGCGTAGAAGAGCACTATCGATTAAAGATGAAAGTATATTTAGTTATGCAAGAAATGTAGAAATGTGCAAGTGTTTTAGTCTTACTTATGGGGGATGAAGATACACAAGATCAAGATCTCATTGTTCTGTCGTCCCGAGTATACCATTGGTTTCAGTCGACCAACACTAACAAACATTGATTGTAGTGTCCAGGGAATTTGATTAACATTCATGGGTTGCCTCCTCTTAGAAATCCCGAGTAAACTAAAGTGGATAGATGTAGGTTGGTTTGGTTTAGGTTGAGATTTGCATTTCCACTTGGGAGTTGCCCGTAGTTTAGCTTTTGGTTAGGTCCCATGGCCCCATTTAGGAGTTTGCCTGTAGTTTGGATTTGGGTCGGGACTTACTACGTTCATTGAAAGTAGTCGTTGTAGTAAGTTTTACGGCCTCAATTAAAGGTTGCACATGTGTGAGTTAAAAGCGGGTCTTACTACTTCACTTTAGAAGTATCCCAATTAGCATGTCATATGGCCTCTATTAAAGGTGGTCTGGGTTATCAGGGATGCATTATTTATTTAGGGAAAGGTTTCCCCAACATCCTAATTGAGATAGGACTTACAGCTCCTATTAAAAAGTAGCCTAGAGGTTAATTGTTGGTAGATTGGTACCGTAGTTTGCAGTTGTGTACAAGTCTAACACTAGACTTTAGCTTTTAGTCGTTTACTAGTCTGCTTGTTCACTAGTTTGACACTTAGCCTGCAATCATTGTTTTTTTGACATTTACTAGCCAACAGTTATTTTCTACTCTAGCTTTCAGTAGTGTACTTGTGGTTTTATGCGCGTAATAGTGCTTGTAGTTTTCTTTTACCCAAGTAGCTTGTCGTTCTACTTTAGCCATGTTGTTTGTTAAGCACCTACTTTTCTTTACTTGCACTAGTTTTTTTTACTATGTTGTACTAATACTCTATTTCTTTACTTGCAAGTATATGGTACCTGCAACAGTTGTAGGAGCTAGAGAGCTTTGAGAGTTTGAGTTTGTGAGTTGTTGTTTACTAGGAGTGTAGTTTTGGGATTTTGGAGCCTTTCTTTCTGTTTTATGTTTTGGTTAATTTTTTTAGGAGTTTGGGTTTTAGTATGAGTTGTATGGTGTTTGATTTAGTGTGAACATTGTTCTACTTTTATTTAATGCATTTATTTAATTTTGAATTAATTGCATTAATATTTAATTTTAATTAAAAGCATTTAAACTAATTGTTCAGCTATTTAATTGATTTTAAATGTATTTTAAAATTATTTAGTTATTTTAACTGTATTATTAATTAAATTTAATTACTCGATAAATTTGATTAATATAAAGGATTTAAATTAATTAATTAAAAGATATTCTCTTGATTATTTCAATTAAAGTTTTAATTAAAATTTTTTAATAAATGTTCGGATTTTTATTACTTATTTAAATTAGAGTTAAATTAATTAATTAATCATTCAAATAATTAAATTATATTCAAAATTAAATATATGAATTTTAAAGGTTCAAATTTATTTAATATGATTTAAGTTTAGATTTTAATTAGCTAATTAGTTAACAATTTTATTTCAATTAGAATTTCTCATTTAATTACAATTAATTAATTATTATTTTAAAGTTAAATTAATCAATTATATCTTTTTCCAATTTTTTTCCAAAAATCCGCACTAAGTCTAATATTTTCGGGGAAATTTCGGCAACCTCCTGACGTCCCTCCCCACGAGGGGAGGTTAGGGAGGGCAATTGCCCTTTCTAGCCCGCTTGGATCAAATTGACGACGAGGGTTTTGGGGGACCCCGAATTTAGTCTTTAACTCCAATTTTAGCGACTATGGTACCTGTTTAAAACTCGACAACCTTCTAGCGCCCCTCCCCGCGAGGGGAGGTTAGGGAGGGTACTCGCCATTTTAATCCACTCGACCGGATCAAATCAACGTCCAAGGGCTTCGAGGGGCATATCACTCTTGAATGCATCTTCAACCTTCCTATTTGGTGATTACGCCATATGCTTTTCTTTTATATCATAACAACAATAATTATTATAATAATTATTAGTTATTATTAATAATTTACAACTATTATTAATAATAATATTTTATTAATAATACAATAAATTCCTTCAATTGTAATTATTATTATTATTAATATTCTATTACTAATAATAACACAATATAATATATACCCTTTCTTCCTTGCTCCCAGTTTCAAATCAAGAAGCATTAGGCTTAAGTGTGTGGAACAAACCAAAGCTTAAGTTGCATGTTTGCCTTGCGGGTTTAGAGAAAGGCAGCTCGAGTGTGGAAGTCGGTTGCAAAGAGCAGGGTTGAATGGCCTGGTGTCAAGATCGAACGCAAGAGAGAGTTACGGTATCGTGAGGTCCCATCCTTGCACAGGAGGACAGACGCAGGTGCAAGAGGGGTCAAATTCACAGCTCGCGGTTTCACGAGGGTACCGCAATCGAACGGAGGCGGGTCGGGAGGTGAATGAATGGGTTGTTCGCATGAGACCGAGTCGAAGGGAGGCGGGCTCGGAAAGGCTTAGGAGGTTCGGACTAAGGCGAAGGCTATGGGGTGTTGTTTGGTCGGGAGATGCTGCATCCGGAGGTTGGGAGTGGCAGTATGTGCCGGCCGCTTGCAGGTGAGGAGGACGGACGACGGGTTTCACCGGGCGTGGGTCTGAAACCAAATAGGAGACACCCGTAGGAGGGTTGTGTAAGAACTAGAGGCGGTAAAGAGGGCTCGAAAACGAACGAGGCTTTCGGCTCAAGTTCATCAGTAAGCGTAATCTCTTGTTTTCGTTTCAATTTCTCTTTGTAGGGATCGCATAGGAGTTATTTCCATTGCATTGTGTGTATGATATGGGAACGTGAGAACATGGTTTCAGTTATTCTTTCCTTTGTCTCCTCCCATTACTTTATTTTAACACTATAACCGTCTTTGAATAACAAATATAGTTCCCTCCATTATTCCCAATGGTAAATATGATTTGGCAGACATTATTATTTTAGCAATGCCAGTTAACTACACTTCAGAAATTTCCACTGCAATTGTTGCTGCCTCGTATAGGTTCTCAATGTCTCATTTTATTCCCTTAGGAGCACTTTCATTCCATCTCATATAATCATGTTCAATGTGGAATTCTATTTGTTAGCAATCAATTTCTCCTCTAGTCCATCTCAATCTTGAGATCAAAAGATCCCATCAAATCCTAACTACAGCTATGCAACAACCTCTGCCCTTGTGATCGTGATCCTATACTTATCTTTGTATTAATATTGACAACAATTTCATCTTAATGGTTCATTGAAATGAATTACATCATTGCTTCTTCCTCTTGAGTTTTATTTTCTCTATTTTTATTGCTATCGAACTATATAATAATATCATAGTAAGCATGCAATTTCTGACATCACAAATATTATCAATCTATAGCTAACCATTGGCAACCACATGGTGCTCTCAATTTTTATTTAAACAAAAGTGATGTAAAACGTACATGCGAAGATGAATTACTTAATGAATTTGCCTGCTTAATTTTTTTATAGCACAATAATTATATCCTTAGAGTGATTTTGAATGACAAAATAAAACACAAGGGTGGTAAGACAAGCTTAGGCTAAATCACATGCATAGAAGTTAAGATTATAACACAGTCAATTTAATCGAATGTTGCATACATGATTGATTTTGAACAATAAATCCCAATGCTAACAAAAGATTAGTCTCTACAAGAAGATACCTCAATCAACTCTTCCAATTTCTAGGCGTTAGCAGAGGACTAACACGATCTCGATCAACAACAACAACAACAACAACATCAAGCCTTTATCCCACTACGTGGGGTCGGCTACATGAATCCTTTTTCTCCATTGTGTCCTATTAAAAGTCAAATTCTCGTTTAAATCTAATAAAGAAAGGTCATTCTTAATATTTTCTAACCAAGTCTTTTTAGGTCTACCCCTACCTTTCTTAACATAAGTCAAATCTAATACCTCTACTCTCCTAACCGGGTCAACGGAAGGCCGCCGTTTTATGTGACCAAACCATCTAAGGCGACTCTCTCTAATCTTATCTTCTATTGCAGCTACTCCAACCTTTTCACGTATATGCTCATTTCGTATCCTATCTCTAAGGGTAAAGCCACTCATCCACCTGAGCATCCTCATCTCTGCCACACTTAACTTAGTATTATGCTTCTCTTTTAATGGCCAACATTCGGCACCATAAAGCATTGCAGGCCTCACTACCATCTTATAGAATTTTCCCTTAAGTTTGAGCGGTACATTTCTATCACATAACAAGCCCGATGCATTCCTCCACTTCAACCATCCAACTTGAATTATGCTGATAATATCCCCATCTATTTCACCATCACTCTGAACAATAGATCCAAGATATCTAAAACGTGTACTCTTATTAATGACTTGATCGCCCAAAGTCACAATCCCCTCACTAGGTCTATTACTACTAAAATTACACTCCATATATTCCGTTTTAGATCTACTCAAGCGAAAACCTTTAGACTCTAAGGTTGACCTCCATAATTCAAGATTACCTTCAACTCCCTCTCTAGTCTTATCAACAAGAAGAATATCATCAGCAAAAAGCATACACCAAGGTACATCCTCTTGCAAATGTCTAGTGAGAACATCCATGACTAAAGCAAAAAGATATGGGCTTAAGGCTGATCCTTGTTGTAACCCAACCGAAATAGGGAAATACTTGGTCAATCCACCTTGTGTTTGAGCACAAGTAATAGCTCCTGCATATATATCTTTAATGATTTGAATATAAGCATTATTGACTCCTTTCTTTTCAAGAACTCTCCATAGCACTTCTCTTGGAACTTTATCATATGCTTTTTCTAAATCAATAAATATCATATGTAGATCCTCCTTATTTTCTCTATATTTCTCCATCAAACCTCTTAATAAATGTATGGCTTCCATAGTCGACCTACCTGGCATGAATCCAAATTAATTATGAGAAACATTAGTATCACGCCGCAACCCATGCTCCATAACTCACTCCCAAAGTTTTAAAGTATGACACATTAACTTAATACCTCTATAATTCGCACAATCTTGTGCATCACCTTTATTCTTAAAAATAGGAATTAACACACTCATTCTCCACTCATCTGGGATCTTTTTAGTCTTCAAAATAATATTAAAAAGTTTAGTAAGCCATGAAATTCCGTCATCTCCTAAGCATTTCCACACCTCTATTGGAATATCATCAGGTCCAACAGCTTTTCCACCCTTCATTTTCTTTAAAGCCTCTCTAACTTCAGTTTTACTAATACGACGATAAAAACAGAAATCTTTATTTTCATTTAGGGTGCTAAGGTCATTATAGTCAATCTTATATTCACAATCTTTATTAAAAAGTTTAGCAAAATATCTCATCTATCTTTGTTGAATATCATCTTCTAAGAAAAGTATTTTTTGATCTTCATCTTTAATACACTTCACTTGAACTAAATCCTTACTACTCCTATCTCTTTGTTTGGCTAACTTATACATATATCTTTCTCCCTCTTTAGTATCTAATCTATTATATAAATCACTAAAAGCTAATGTCTTTGCATCGCATATTGCTTTCTTAGCATCCTTACGAGCCACTTTATATATTTCCCAATTATCAGAATTTTTAAAGTTAAACCAATTTTTATAACAAAGCTTCTTATTTTTAATCTTTTCTTGCACATTTGGATTCCACCACCAACTACTTTTACTATGAGGAGCTTTTCTCTTTGATACTCCAAGGATATCTTTTGCAATATTCTTAATATCACTAGCCACTTTTTCCCACATAATATTAGCATCCTCATGCACGGACAAAATCTTATGATCTAAGATCTTATTTCCAAAAATATTATTGTTAATATTCTTTAAATGCCCCCATCTAATCCTAGAAAATCGTTTTACTTTATTATTTATTTTATGCCCCTTTATCTTAAAGTCCAAAACTAATAATCGATGTTGGGTACTAACACGATCTCGATGAATCAATTAATTCCACAATTGAAAGTAACAAGGAAAATAAAAGAGTGAGGGAAAGAGTTCACCAAATCCTGGTTTGGGGCGTTGGGGGCAACAACTAGAAGGTCTTTCCGGTTAAGATAGTCGCCTCCTTTGGCTGAATTTCATTTGGACAGCAACCCGGATCCTGTTCGGAGATTTAGGACAGCAGCTGGAGGACTTGGAACAGCAGAACTGCTGTTTCTGTTGCTGTAGTTCTTCTGGACAGCAGCTTCCTATGTTCTGAGTCTCATGGCAGCACTTAGAACCTGTCCAGAATTCTAGACAGCAAGTTGGAGAGGAGAAATTCAGTATTTGCCTCCATCTGGATGCACAAAAACTGGGGGAATGTGGTGGGGAGTTTTATGGACAGCTGTGGGAATAATATTAGAATTTAATTACTTGCTTAGGTGGCACGTGTAGTTAGATTCCCAATTCAAATAGGAGAGAGGGAGTGAGGAGAGAGGGGGCAGCTAGATCTAGGTTAGGATTAGGAAGAATTATTAGAAATATGAAATTAATTTCAGATTAAGTGAAAATGGAGGGAAAGAATTTGAATTTGATTTCAAATTAAAATTGAGTTGGGGCTTAAGAGGGAAATCCAAGGTGGAGCCCTATCAAGGGGTCGGTGGCATTAAGAGAGGGAGGAGGATTTTGTGGAGGGATTTAAGAGCTTCCAAATTGAGTTTTCTAAGGAAAAGTAAGCATAAATCAAATCCAATTTAAAAATAAATTGAATGAGGTTTAAAACTTTCCAAATATAACTTTGTCAAATTAGGAAAGATTTTGAAATTCAAATTTTGAATTCCAAATTGAGGGGTTATCTTCCTAAATCAATGGGGCTATTTTGGTAAGTGGTAATGATGACATTAATCATCATTAAGGGTGTCACGACCCGGGCCTGGTGAGCTCGTGTAGACAAAGCGGGAACGGAATCGGATGTTCAGAACATAAACCTTTCTTAAAACATGCATTGAATTAATCTAAAATACTCCACAAGAAACTAAAAGCGCCTCGAAAATTTTTCAAATATATAATAAACACTGCATATTATTTCATATCACTTCAAGAGAGGATTCACATGTACAAAGGTGGTTACATTATCAAGCATGTCAAACATCCCAAAAAGGTGTAAACTACAACTAAGAAAATATAAGAACCTGTTAGTCGATCCTCTACGACTGTAGGTGAACCAAGGGTGGTCAGCCATTTTTTGCAGCTGGTTCTCCTGAAAAGTATCCCAACACTAGAGAATGAGCTAACGCTCAATAGGAAAACTCTAACCCTAACATTTTCACATGTTTTTTAAAATGAAAATTTATATATATGCTAGAAGTGAAATGCCTTGATTGTTTTTGCTACACATGATACTTCTTATGTATAAGTCAAATGTGATATGATAGTTCATGTCTTATGTATGTCAGATGGCTCATGTATGTCATATGCCTTATGTATGTCATGCGTCTTATATATGTCAGATGCCTGATGTATGCCATATGCCTGATGTATGTCATGTGTCTTATGTATCTCATAACTTATGTATATCATATGCTTACTTATGTTTTATCTTATACAACTGTACCGGAGTATCAAGAGTGTAATAATCAGATACACAAACATCTTTTTGGCCATTCAATCCTTTCCTCTTTTGCCCCAAAGGGTCATATTATTTCGTATTGCTCATAAGAGTCATATTTGTGCTTTCACACCATATTTGGTACTCCGCCTTCAACATGCACAATCATTTACATAATCTTTCCATAGAAACATATGTATGAAATGTAACATTTTTATAATGACCATATGCCTTAATCATAAAGTAAGTACATGAAATAACTTCTATAAATGCTTAAAATTTTAAACATCAACGATGCATTGATTCATAAAAATATTTCTACATTTCTATCAAATAATAAAGACATTTCATATGCATTTGCTATGTATCAAATCAACTAAAGATATGCATTTGCTATGTATCAAATCAACTAAAGAATAAAACATAAAAGAACAATAAAAATATAAAGGAACATGAATATTTAGAGTAAGAGATTTCAACCTCAATTGTTCTTTAAAAGTCTTCACTTCACCAACCTCTCCTTAATTCTTATTTTCAAAACTTAAGAGAAACATTACAACATAAGCCTCTTATGTCAATTAAATTCACTATATCTCATTAACCCGTCTCAAGTCATAGCTAATCACTTCCCTTAGGCTCACTAATACACATTCACCTACCCATATCCTAAAACATTTAGTTAACCACATAAGCATGTTTATCACATATAACATATATATTAAATAAATCAAAAATCAATCATAATAGATAATTACTTTATTATGAACTTATATTATACACATTCCTTCCTTTAAATACATAGAATTTAAATGAAATTTGCGGATTAATACATTAAAAAAAATTAGGAAAAAAATATTTTTTTTCTCAAAAGTTTTAATTTCTCTTATTAGATATCTCCCATAACCTTTAGGAACAAGTTTAAGTTAACATACAAGCTTAGAAATGCAAAATTAGGAAAAAACCCTAATTTAAAACTCCAAAATTTCTTAAGAAAACTTTAAATTTCATGGTAATTATGTTTCTATATCCTTCCTAACATCATTCTTAAAAAAAATCTCATGTTTAAAAGAAACCTAATTTTGGAACCTAAGTTTTCCTTAAGAAAAATTCATAATTATGACTTAGAAACATAGGCATAATCAGAGCCTAACATTTTTCTAAAGAAAATTTCCAACAAAATCAAAACCCTAAAAATTTCTCCAAGAAAAATCTCAAGAATAGAAAAGTTTCTTGCATGAAAAACTTACATTTCTTCTTCCCTAAGCCTTCCCATTGACTTTCTTCCAAAAGCACGCCGAAAAATAGCCGCCGCCGGATTCCGCGCGCGTCCCCCAACGGTCTCCCCCCTCTCTCCCCGTCCGCTCCTCTCTTTCGGCCAAAGGAAAGAACAAGAGACCCAACCGATTATTTCGGTCCCTTAGTGTTTTAAGATGAGTATTAGGTAAAATCAAGGTTTAAAATTGTGTAATTAAGCTCGAGGCAGTTTTCGTCCGTGAGGCGAGGCGGTCTGAGGCGTAAGCCTCACGGACACAGAATTGCGTAAATGAAAAATTAAGGGTTTTAGCATGAAAATAATAGCAATATTGTACCTTACAATAAAAAAAGACTGCATGATTAACAATCTCACTACACTCCGGAGAGATAAAAACAGTTGAAAAACTGCATGTGTAACATTTCTTCCTACTGACGAAACCGAGGTTTGAAAAATCAGTGAAAAACTAACTGCATGTGGGACAATTTCTAACGACGAGTCCGGATATTAGAGCGTGAA
>CM039721.1:61183824-61390124 GCA_022539455.1 Dendrobium nobile
TGTGTCTTGCTCTTTCTAGTACAAAGGAAGTGTTGGTTTTGCATGGGAGTGGTACAAACTGAAAATAATATCTTTTTTTGTACCATCATATTTTAAAATTAATGAAATGCAAATTTTCCTTTGATACTTAGGAGCTTATATTATTATTCATTTTGCACCTTAGGTACCTTAACATTATGAAAGTTTAGAATCTCTCTCTTGTTCATGCATTGTCCAATATCTACATGATTTATTGTTATTTTGCACATGTTTGTTGCTTTTTTATACAATATTTTTTGGTGCTCGTTAACAGGCTGCGGAGTGATGCGCATTCTTTTTTGTGGTTGTTTGGTTGCCACGTGCAAGGTTCATTCTTGTTTCTTATTTTTGTTCAATAGGAAACTTTTTTCATTGTTATACTTGCCACTATTGTAGCAGAGTGATTTCTTACCTGCTAGAACTATAAGATCTGTGGAGAATATCTTGGTTTGGAAAAGCTTTATGTACTTGGCTCAACTGTGGTTAATTGATTAGATTATTGTTAGGTGATTATTATTTTATTTTCATTTATTGGGTATAATTTGATTAGAATTCTTATTTTGTGGTGAACTTGTATTTTGAGCTTCACATCTCATGTTGCAGTGGCATACTAACTATTAATTTATCAGCATTTGATCTATAGTCAACTATACCCGGTGTGGACTATGGGAACTCGTCAGGTTTAGATAAGTTCTTGAAGGCCGCGCAAGCAGTGATCCTGAACGGTTATGCATTATGAGTTCATGGCAAGACTATAAGGTTGGTAATTTTCTATGTTGCTTTGTCTTTATAAATGGGGATGAAAGGGCATATCTCTGCCACCTCATAGTTCATTAGTCTCTTTCATTTTCTAATTATGCTTCTGTGTTCGGTCCTTGCTGACTCTGCGTTTCATTATAACAAAGTACTAACGTATTTGTTGTTGCCTCATCTTTTTTTTTTATGCATTAGCACTTTAAATGCTTGTTGGCCCTATGTGTGGTTTCATATACTTGACTGCCTGAATTCTACATCAAACCATCCTCATTGATTAAACTCAACCAAGGAGGCGAGGACCCTCTTCCTAGTTGGGATATTACTTCAGTTATTTCCTTACAAGAGTTGAAGGGAAAGAAAAAAACCCCTAACTTCTATCTCTATATTGGTCTCATGGCTTTAATAATTAGGATTATTTACTTTGGTTGCTCCCATGCCATTGATCACAGATTTTAAATGAATCTTGGATGGCTCTAAATATCTTGGCTTAAAATTTTTATTTCCATCTCCTTAATTGCCCTCTCATTAAAATCCTGTTCCTTCACTTCTTTTGGTGAGTGCCCTTTCTAAACCGTGACATTGTATGTAGTTCAAAAAGTTTCTGTAGCTGTAGTGTGAGTAGAAGAGTTTCTTCAAAGAAACATTGTTATTACTTAGAAGTCTAACGTGACAGTTGTGGCGCTGACAGTTCACTTGAAGCGCATCTGGATGGCCATATTGAAAGAGGTTTATTTCTACTCCTATGTTTTAAATCTGTATTTCATTATATCAATCTTTTTCTACGACCTCCAACTAATGCAAACTCTTTAAGAAAGCAGGTTCCTTACTTTTGCCTTACAGCAATGAACTTGTTTTGATGTCATTGCTCCATCTTGTTACGGTACTTGAATTCTTACAATACATTTGGAATTATGATATATCTTTAATGGAATTTCCGAATTTTGAAATTATGGTCTAGTTACTAGCGGTGCAGTCAATAGAGGGCATGGCAATTTGCGATTTCCTGGTGGGGGTTCATGAGTTTGATAAGAAAAACATTCATTTTTGAATAGAAGGGGGGTAAGGCTGCATATATTAACCCTTTCATGACCATCGTAGTGCGCAGGTGTCTCTAGCCTTGAGCACACCTTTGTAGTGGTGACCATCTATTATATTTTTATCGATTGGTTAAAATCAGTTTATTTCATAGCTTGTTTTATTTTGAGGGAATCTTTTTTATGAGTTGGATCATCGAAGATCAACGGCTACGTGATGGAGTTTATTTTTATTTTTGATGTGTCGTTTGTACTAGTTTTTTTCCCCATTTTACCCATAGGGAGTGGTCAAATTTTTTGGTTTGGTGTGTAGCTCGAACGGGCGTTTTAGTATTTGTTTCTTTTCATTTTTCTTGAGGCCCCCTATTTATAGACTAGCTCACTTGTAATTTGGGGGATGCATGATTGTTTAATGAAAATTTCATTGTGTTTTCTTCGTCTTCTTTTGTGAGCACGAGAGAGAAGGGTGAGGTGCTCGAGGTTGAGCTTGGCGAATTAACCACCATCGTTGGTAGAGTCCACGACTCATGTGTTTTAATTTTTTGGCTCTTCTCCTCCTTTACTCCACCCACCCGTCAATCCTCTTGGCTTCACTGTCCAGCCATCTTACCCACACCCAAATCACCCATACAACTCCTACCATCTCAAGCACCCGCCTCCCTAGCCTCATCCAACCCCCAACACATAGCCACCCCACTTCCCTTTTGCCGCGGGCTCCCCGCTTGCACTCCCCATTACATTATGTTGATTTCAATTATCATTAATTCCCTTACTAAATTAACTCATAGAGGAAATGAACGAATTGCTTTTAATTTGAAATTTGACAAATTTCAAATACTTTTCTTATTGCAAAATCCTATTTGGTAAAGTGCATTTTATTATTAAATAATCTATCCTATTAAATTCAATTAGATTGGATTTGTTAATTGCCTTTCCTTATTCCCATGAGGTATTTTGGAAACCTTAAATCCCTCCTCCCACTAATTCCTCATCCCCCCACCACGATTGGCCGTCGACCCTCATTGGCCACTCACCCTTTTATAAAAATCCGAATTATAAAACTATTGTTCGAATGCGGCGCACGCATTTTGTTGCACCGCGATGAATTTAAGCAAAATTTTCAAAGTTTGTCGGAATTCGACCAAAATAATTTTATTAAATTATAAGTGAAATTTGATCAAAAATGGTATAAAGAATTTATACCAAATTTCGCACGGTTTGGGAATTAAAAATCGTCTCCGAGTGATTTAAGTATTCTTTTACATTTTCTTCCTTTTTTACCCTCAGTTTAGTGAAATTAATGGGAGAGGGGCTCACATGCGTCATATTACCCGTCTGTTTATAATTGCGCAATTAGAGGCGCGCCTCAGGCGCGCCTTTGCGCAATTATTTGACCAAAAAAACGCCTCGAGGATTACGCATATTCTTCACCTGGCTGTAGGAGTAGGCCTCATCCTGGACTGTGGCATGCTAGAGGCGCAATTGCGCATTGGGGTGAGGCGTACGCCTCATGAATAGCCTCACCCACTTATAAATGAACCCTCTCCTACCTTCATCCGCACGGTTCACCTATGTTCGCGAACGAGGCGTCCCGACGGTTGGCCATCCTTCCCGCCGCCTCTCACGCCGGCGCCGCACTTCCCGCCGGCGCCGCCTCTCCCGCGGCGCCGGCCTCTCCCGCCGACGCGCCTCTCCCGCCGGCGCCGCCTCTCTCCGGCGAAGTTGGAAGTGTCAGCACGCTTGTAGGAGAAGTCCACAAACGATTTTTGGTTATTTTTTTTTTGACTTTTTTGGTTAGATTTTTTGAAGTAGAAAATAAATTCTAGGGTTTTAGATTTTTTGAAATTTTTTTGTGTGATTTTCGATTCTTTATTAGGGATCATGGTAAGGGGAAGGAAAAGGGGTCTTCATCTTTGCGGAGGGACCCTTCTTGGAAATATGTGTACAAGTTGACATTGGCGGCTGAGAGAAGAGCTATGTTTATTTTTAATGTTATTTTTGCGAATAAAGATGGTTGAAGGGTGGTGTTACACGCAATTGAAGGACATCTATCATGCTCGCACAAAAATGTAGCACCTCTGTGCAAATGTGCGGAAAAGGTGAAGGAGGAAAATTTAGGCTCTATATGCAGAAAAGTACCAACGGCTAAACACGTGCAATAGGATCAATTTGATGATAGGGTACGTACATGGCGCTTATTTTGGGAGCGTGAGTCGAAAAGGGATCTGCCTCAACTATACATACAGAGGTTGCACGATGTCTTATGGATCAATTTATGACTAATCCAGAAGAGGATAGAGGACCAAGCACAAATGATGCCTGCGGCCGGTAACTAGAGGAGGCGACGGACAGGTTTGGTTGGATTGTGAGAGTTTTTTTTTTTTGAAAAATGCATTACCTTTTAATGTTGCTACGTCGCCTGCCATGCTTCGCAATATGCCGCAAGGTTTGAAGAATAAGGCGGTTGTAAGGGATATATAATGCATCAACATGAGGTTAAGAGATAGGTGGTTGTGGAATAAAGGGGTTTGAAGGATAATGAGGACCCCTTGGTGTGTGATGGTGTCGTCTGATAATGAATGGTTCATAGATGATGAGGGCATGATTTGCCATTATCAGACGTACAGATAGAAGATCGTATTGTGGTTGTATTGAGGGGCGAAGCAAGACAAGTGGGTGCATACATCTAGTTCACACCAACAAATCCACAGCTCTGCAGAACAACAATCAATTATAGGTATTCCCAAAACATTTATATGTATTGCATTACATTTATAATCAATTGAGTAATTAACATGCTAATGATCTTGTCTTTTTATTGAAAAACAGGGAGGGAGAAACGTGAGTCATATGATAGATGATGGATGACACTATGACATTTATAGAATACAATTGGAGAAGAAAGATTCATTGAAGGAACCATTTAGTGATGGGATATGATTGCATATTATATGTATTTTGTTCTTTGGGAGTTTTGTTGGAACTACTAATTTTGTGGATTTTTGTACTTTGAGGGACATGATTTTATTGCATCTACCTTTCTTATTTTTTCACTCATTTTCATATTCAGTTAGATTTGTTTTTTACTGTTTTGAGCTTCCGAATTGCTTTAAGAATAAATTATGCATAAATTTCTCGCTGTTTTGTTTCTCTCAGTTGTTTTTAAAAATGAGTATTAGCATTGATGTTGAATGGTTGATAGTCTTTTCCCTTCATTGGCACCTTGATCGACGAGTGTTGAGATGGGTTATGAATGATGTTAATTCTATTGCAATGCATTAATTTCATAAGTCCATGGGTGATTAGAATTGTGTGGTATATTGAATGTTTAAGAGAGAGATGAGAACCTATCGCATAAAAAATGTTTCCATATGGGATAAAATTTGAAATATGACATCTTTTCTATTTAGTTTATGTTTCATTTATCAGCATTGCTATGACAACTTGATTGGAGAATTTTCATAAAGACTTGCTTTGTATCGGAATTAAACTTGGAGGTAGGCCTTGATTTTGACTTTGAATATGCTTCGGGTCTTTAAACACATGATTCGATTATACTGGAAATTGGTTTACAAGTGAGTAAAAAAAATGCCATGATTTCCCTCTCCTCTTTCGATTAGGAATGACAATAAAATGCCCTTTCTTAAAACTGTACTCCAACCTCAAACTTTGGGAATTCAGGCATGCATGTTTCTTCTTTCCAATAGCATGGTGTTAGTCTTGAATCCTTAATAGATAGTAATTTTGCACTCGATGGTTAGGGGTGAAGTTTATGGGTATTATCACAAATATTTTACATGCTTCATGTTTTGACTTATAGTTAAAATTCAATCTTGTTTGCTTTATGTTAAGAGTTTTTTTTTTGAATAAAGCGTGTAGAGAAGTACATAAATGTTGGGGAATGCCATATTTTATTTGTGCATCTTTGATGAATTTTTACAAGCCTAGAAGTAGTGGAGAGCTCTTTCATGTGTTTTCAAACAAAAAAAGAAGAGTTTATATAATGTTTGAGTAGTGTTTATCTAAATATCTATATGCTTTCATGATCCGTCATTGGTTGATGGTTTGCTTAGTTATGGAAGGAATCATTGAAAATTATGTTTATGCATCGTTTCATTTATATTTGCCAAACAAAAATGTGAAATTACTTCTTAGCATATGCATATTTATGGAATTGAAATCACTTATATGTATCTTGATGAGCCATTTAGTAGAAGAATTTTAAAGCATATTTACGTGTTCTCTTCTTTGAAAGAAATTCTTAAGCTTGTTGGAATCATGAAAGTGAATATTCTTTGAGTATGTGTTGTGCTTGGAATAAGAATTAGACATGTTTTCCTCATGATAAAATATCAAATGCTTGCTTAACTTTCTTTTATTTGTGAGTTATGATTAGTTGGGAGAATCTTCGCATATGCTTTAATAATTGATTTGTTTCGTTAGTAAAGTTTGGAGAGTGTATTAAATGATAGTGAGTTTAATATCCTTTTTGTTATCATATAAAGCATACCTTTAGCATTGGGTTTTTTTTTTTTTTGGCAAGAATCAATGTCATGAGAGCATGAACTTTGTCATATAAGAAAGGTAATCCAAAGCATGTTTTGTTGTAAACTTCGTTGCTCTCCAAATTACATCTTTACTAGTCTTTTTTTTTTTTAGATATTTTGTTGGTATGTGGCATCTAAGCTTTGTTCCATGATGGAGTAGTTTTAAGAGTTAATTTTCATTCAAATTCATGTGCATATATGTTGTGCTAAAAAAAAAAAAAAGATAAAATATTCCTTCATGTCTAAAGTTTGTTTCATTTCAAAATGGTTTCATGTGGTGAGCTAGTAGCATGTTGAAGTTATGTCACTTGAGAATGAATAATTAGTATAAGAGGTCTATGCTTAATTCATGTCATGTTACATATAGTTTGGGTGGAATGTTACAAAAGAGAGCTTAGTCTTCTTTGCTTGCATTAGAATTTTTATATGATAGCCTAGTTCGTTTAGAAATCGTCTAAATGCAATCTTTGGAATGTTTCTTCCATAAAATTTTAAAGTAAAGGTTGTTGAAAATGTTACAAGTTTCATATTTGATTTCATGTTAGAAAGAGACTTTGCTAATTATTTTATATCGAAGGGTTTTATTGAAGATTTTTGTGAACATTTTGTGATGAATGCTTTGCAATGAGAGGTCTTTATAAAACCTTCTCGTTGGAAGGTTTAGTGTTTTCTACCCCACTCCAAATGAAGGAAAAGGCACTTGATTGTGGGTCTTTTTTTAATTTTAGGGCTAGTGAAAGAAGAGATTTAGTAGGTGACTCTTGTAGGATTTTTGTGTAGTATCTTATTTAGAACTTTTCATAGAGTATTTGAAGACCTCTAATTTGGTGATTTGCTTAGTGTAGAAGAATCCATTAGTAGTTTTTCTTAGAACGAGCTAGTGGTTAGTGTATGAATTATCTTTCTGTTAATGTACATTGGTTTCTAAAAGATGAATGTTGGGGTTTTAAAGCTTTAGTAGTAGCTTTGTGTTAGAAGGCCCCTTAGTATTTTTTTTTTTTTTTTTTTTTTTTGGAGTTAGATGATCCTTGCTGGTTTGAGTCAGTCTCTTTCTTTTGTTAGCCTTTAAAAATATATAAAATCTTGGATGAATATAAGATAAAAGAGAGTCTAGCCTTAGGTCTAGTTTTAGAGGTTTGTCTCCCTAAGTGTTTTTGGGATTTGTTTGTAGTGTGTCGTAGGTAGGTGTGCCAACATATCAAGCGCCTCGTTTGGAGTGGGAACAGCAAAGGGCATCGTTGCTGTTATAGGATGCACTTGACTTTTACGAAGTGTATCCAATAACAACAATGCCCACATTCCTTTTTCGTATTCGATTTTCGTTTCTCTTTCTTTCTTTTGTATTTAGTCTCATTTTGCTTTGCCGTGAGCTTTCTTTGTCGTTTCTTTTGCGCTTTGACACTACGCACATACAAAATGAGGAGAACCTAAAAGACAAGTGACCCAACAAATAACTAAAAGGTACGTTCTTCTTCTTTTCTTGCACTTCCATTCTTTCATATTATTAACTGCTTATAGAACTGCTCTAATACCTCTCTTTCTATGTCTGGCGAGGTACCTTTTGGAAAGCAATGGACTAGGAGCACTTGGAACCGGAGCTAGGACAACCGGATCCAAGCATCAGTCGTCCCTACCCATCTGGTAGGGGTGCTACGGGCGAATCCACCGGGTCGTAGCCCCCGGTGCTGTAAGTTCACTAAAACTTAAAAACTTTTAGGGGCCTAGATGATTGTACGCCTCCCACCCCTAGGACCTTAGAAACTTCAATTACATATTTAGGACTGCTTTAATTTTTTTTTTTTTTTTTAGATCCCTAAATCCTTTGGCATCCGTGTAGAAATCTTAGGAATTAGAAGAACAACACCACTTTTAGTCCTACAAACACTAGTGACATCTAAGGACAAAAATTAAGGACCGAGTCTTAGAAAACATAGACTTAGGGTGTATATTCCTTGTAGGATAGAGACTTTAAAACAAAAACCCAGTGACACGTTTTCCTAGATTTAGATTTTCTTTTCTTAATTCATTAATAATCAACTAATCAATTTTAACCTAATTTCTAAAACTTGTTAAAATGTTTAATTCTTAATCAAATTTATTATTAACCTTTATAATTATTGAATTCTAAATCTAAAATGTAAACCTAAATCAATTCTAACTAACTTAATAATTTATCCATAACCAATATAAAATCTAAAAGATGTAGACTATCTTAGGAGACTAAAATACAAACTAAACTCATTAGGATAAAAGATTCTTAAAGATTAAACTTAGAGTAATTTTCTAAAATAATAACAAACAAATCCCTTAACACACAACAACCGCTCTAAAAGTGAAGTTTATTGGATGGACTACTCCGGGCTGCGGGGTTAAGTGTCCTAAGGAGGCTGGTTCCTCGAGCCTGGTGGCACAACGCCACGAATGGATCAAATAGAGTGACAAAATATAAAAATTAATTTTTCCTAATTAGCTTAATTCAAAACTTGATTAATAAATGATTTAATTCACCCTTTTTCTTTTCTTTTAACAACAAACTACAATAATTTAACAAAGTTAATCATCACTGGGTAACCCAGGCCTACGAGGCTATTAAGTTAGCCCCAAGGAGGGTGAAATAAACCTCACGGCCTCGGTGTGAAACAAAGGTGGTGGTTAATCAAACACTAAAATAAAAGATACCTAAAATCAATTTTAAAACACTAAGATTTGAAGTTTAATTGAAATCTCTCCTTTTCCTCTTTCAACAAACAAATAATAATACAAACAACTCTAACTAAATTATCCTACATAGGGCCTACCAAAACCACACAGCCTACACACACTTAGACTGGTTTGCTAGGACACGACTATTAGCTTTAGGTTAAGCTATTGTTCTGCTGTTCTTTTCTTTTCTGTACTTTGTTGTGACGCTCTGCATGTGACCTGTGTGCTGGTTGTTATTTTTGCTACCTGTTGTAGCTTTTCTGCTGTGTTGTTTTCGTACTGCTTTCTTTTAGCTTTTCTTGCTGCACTGTGGTTGTGACGTTAGAATACCCATAGGTTAGGCACGCTCCCTTATACTAATGCTGTCTTCCTGCAGGTGGCCGTGCTTACATAGCGCTAAAAAGAGGGGGCTAAAATTAATAATAAAAAAATGTATAATTGCTTTAGGTACCTGCTTCAGCTGCTTAGCCCCCAATAATCAAAGCACGGCCAAGTGTAATTTATTTTCAGCATTTTCATATATATAACTGCTTGGATGAGTTTTTGTTATAAACTGCTTAGGATAACCCCTGCAGGAGAGTCTAGATTTTTATTTTTATAATGTAATGTATTCGATAGTAAATGTTGTGAAAATCTAAAATAAGGCATTTTTAAAGAGATAGGAGTCCAAAGGGAAAAGTAAACCCCTACAGGGGGTTTCCTTTTTCATTTGGATATCCTTTTGGAGCACTCACTACGAGGAGTCCAAAGGGAAAAGTAAACCCCTATAGGGGGTTTCCTTTTTCATTTGGATATCCTTTTGGGAGAGTCATTACGAGGAGCCTGAAGAGAACGAAGACGATCCAAAGACGAATCAAGGAAGAGAAGAAGAAGACTGAAGAAATGTAAAAATGCCTTATTTTTAGATTTGCGTCATTTCTGGGTTGTTGCTGGTGGAGCCCGGCCACCTTTACTTACTGTACTTTGAGATGTAATATTGTATGGCACTTGCCATGGACACTCTTTTTCGTGGGATTTGTTTCTGTGTTGTGATTTACTTACTTTGTTTGCGCAGTAGAATCAGCATGCTTTTCATAGGTTTCTTTTTGCATGTGCTTGTGTCTGACCGTTAGGCTCTTTAGGAATAAAATTTTTCTACTCGTAATTATTTAATAAAATTTAAGATTAACTCACATAGAAACGTAACGACTCTAGGGAATAGCCGGAATCGTCCGGGTGGCATACATGCATTCTCTCTTCTATTAGACAAATTTCCCCGCCTGCGGGTAGAGTCCGGATAATCTGGCCTATGAGGATGAAGTGCCGGACCTGGGGAAATTTAGTCATTCAAAAATTATTTTATAAAGCCTTTTTAAAAAATTCATACATATCTAATTTGGAGACTTTAACCAGCATAAATTGCATTAGTAACTAATTAAAATTAAGATTTAATTGCATTAGTTTTAGGAGCATTATACCACTCATAAGTGTGGGATCAATTAGGGATTTCTTTAGTTGTCGGTCCCAATTTCAGTGTCTAAACTACCCACCCATCTCTCATACAGACCGGATAGCATGGATTTTACACGATTAGGAGGTTTTAGCTGGCTTCCTTTGTCAGACAAGGAATAAGTCCAGATTGCATTAGCTAGGTCGTAGATGTTAGTGTTGTGTGTGCAACACTACATCTTTTATAGATTTAGGGTCTAAAGGTGAGTGGTACGAGTGTACCCCTATACGCCTTAATGGTGGGTGAGTTTTCCATCCTTTCGGAAGCTATAAATCCTACCCATCCGCGTCACACAGATGACGCCACCTCCCTCTTTCTCTCGTGCATGTCTGAGTGCGTTGTCCCTCTTTCTTTTCTCCAGTTTTCTCTTCTTCAGACCGACCGGATGTTGACTGAACCTCGTATGATCGATTGAGCCAAATTGGGACATTCCCCTTTGATTAGGAAGCCTAGAACTCCCTTGCACTAAACCCACTTTAGGGGAGATAATTTAACATCCTTAATCGAGAGTTTTCCTAAGTCAAGGCTTAGGATGTAATTAACTACGGGGGCTTGCGCCCGTAGGAAACCGATCCCCACAATCAAATAAACCCCATCCGAGCTGATGTATCGAATGGGGGAAATCTCGTGAATTTCGGGTTATAGATATTATTATCCATCGAGGTTGGTAGGTGAAAGCCGCTATCCTCCATGGCTAATGGTATCTATAACTCCATCTGCTCTTCCATCGGCCTGCTTGTGCCGAGTGTAAAAGTCTATGACCATTTTGTCCTACGGGACAGTGTGATCGTACTCTTTGCATTCGAACCACACGAGCGGAATCCTTTCGGAGACCCACAGATTTCTGGCGACCACGGTGGGACAGGTTTCTCTCTCCATCTTCGGATGTTAAATTATCTCCTTTGGTGTGCACTCCGGGTTTAGTGTTCCTTAGTTAGGTTCTTCCTCTTCTAGCCTTTATAGGCTATTCCGTCCCGCTCTTTCTCGTTCCTTCTGGTGCTTTCGTTTACGCTAATTCTTATTGTTTGTGTTAGCAGACAGTAGAAATGGCGTATTCCGGTCCGTCCGTTACCTTTTGTTTTGGCTCTGACTCACGGGTGACACTTCCCGAGTCCCTGTTGACGAGCCCACCGGCGGGGGGGATCACCTTTGGATCCTTCACCGATTCGGCGTACGTCACTCTTGGCGGGCCGACCCCCTCCGAGGCTGCCGCATTCTCTCCACCTCAGAGGAGAGGACGCGCAGCTATGCGACCTTTCGGACGACCCGTTGCTCGGCAGCCAGCCCGGGCACCCGTTCGTCCAGTTGCTGTTCGTGCGCAGCCAGTGCGCCCGGTGGTTAGGCAGCCAGTGCCTAGGCCACTTCCTGTTCACCCTGTTCGTCCAGCGGTCAGGCGGCCAGCACCTGTCGCTCCTGTTGTTCGAGTAGCCCCGGCCCCTCAGCGCCGGCAGCCAGCAGTTCCTTTACCTGTTGTTCCGGTAGAGGCTGCTCGTGCTCGAGTCTCTCCTCCTCCTTCCTCTTCGAGGAAGAGGGTTGCTCAGGCCGAGCTTCCTCCACCTTCTACTCGTCGGGTTTCTGTTTTCACCCGGTTGTCTCACCTTGAGATTGCCGAGGAGACCCCGACAGTCCCTTCAGTCGTTTCTGTTCCTCCAGTACAGTCTGTTGGTACTGATGTAGCTTCTTCTTCCACCTCCGGCCTTGGGAGAAGGGCTAGGAGAAATAGGAACAGGAGATTGCGATTAGCGGCATCCGATGCAGCAGTTCAAAGGATGGCAGATTCTCTGGCTCAGCAGGAGCCAATTCAGCAGAGGATGGTTCCCTTGCAGCGGGAGCCACGTAGACGAGTAGTTACCCCAGTCTCGGATGTTGTAGTTGCCCCTGAGATCGACGCAGTTCAGGGAGGACGCTTTTCCCCTCTAGTGCATAGTGGTGATGAGGAGGACGCTGCCCACATTGCAGCAGCCCCTCCTGTCCCCACTACTCTTCCTCGCGCTCGAGTCCCCAGGGATACTGTCACTCGGACCCTCACTCAGAGGATCCGAAGCATTATCCGTTCAGCGCGCGGTAGAGAGCGTGTTAGTGAGGAGAGGTTACTCCATCAGATCTCTCAGGTGCATTCTCAGTTGCAGCGACAGTCAGTTAGATAGAGTTACCGGTGGCAGAGAGGACAGCCACCACGACAGCAGACTAGAGTTGTTCCCACTGATAGACCTCAGGCAGGTGCCCCTGCTGTTGGACGACGCCCTCGCCGTCATGGACGTCGCCCACAGTTAGAGCCTGTCCGATCCCAGCTTGGTTCAGTTGTCGTTGCCCCCTCCACTCAGTTAGATGTTCCTACCGGGTCCCGTCGTAGTAGATGGGTTTGGAGACGTCGGCAGGTGGATGAGCCTGTCGAGACAGAGCAGACAGTTGGTACGATTCGGCGAGTTGATACAGTCCCTTCAGCGTCAGTGCCAGTTCAGATGGATGTTGATGCAGTAGATGTTGACAGTAGTGCCCCGGCTCGAGTGGAGCCAGTTGCTGCTTCTAGTCCCCTTAGGATTTCTTTTCCTATGGGTCCGTACATAGATGCCCTTTGTCAGACCCTCTCCGATGATGACTTGCTTACAGAGGAGTCAGACGAAGACATCCCGGTTCACCGTGTTTGTGTTGTCACGAGACGAGGCACGTCAGATGAGCAACATGAGCAGTACGATGATTTAGAGGAGCAAGGGGAGGCCGATGTACCTTCCACCTCAGCACAGGGTGGACCTCCCCGTTCAGTAGACACGGATGTCACAGTTTTGCAGTTACAGTCCCAGATGGCGGAGATGGCAAGAGCCATGGCGACGATGACCGCCCAGTTGACGGCGTTGGGGGCTACACCCCATGTTATGGATGTAGTTACTCCTACTACATCCAGAGACGAGCCAGTAGCACCACAGTCGCCAGCCCCAGAGCCTGTTAGAGTTGATAGAGTTCAGAGGGCAGTTCCGATGTCTCCCCCAGCAGTTCCTTTGAGTGCGCCAGTCCAGAGTCAGTCAGTACAGTTGTCACCAGTTCAGATTCAGGACATGATTGTACAGAGAGTTGATCAGGCTATTGCTTCTAGAAAGTCTGGGGATTCTGTTAGTAGAGGTCGCCCCTACCCGGTAGAGTACGAGCGGGAGCCTTACCCCGCTGGTTTTGTTCCTCCCCGATTTCGAGTTTTTGATGGGTTCGGGAACCCAAGACAACATGTGGCTCAGTATCGGGCCATATGTTGTAATATTGGTGGAAATGATGCATTGATGCTTAGATTGTTTGTTAGTAGTTTAGGGGGAGTGGCATTTGAGTGGTATGCCGATCTCCCTAATGATTCAGTTCGTACTTTTGCTGAGATGGAGCAGTTATTTGTGCAGAGATTCATGAGTACCGAGCATAGAGTGACTGTTGGTGAGTTGGTAGTGACCAGACAGCGCCCCCACGAGTCTCTACCTAACTATATAGTTAGGTGGAGAAACCTTAGTCTTCAGTGTGAACCTCAACTGCAAGAGCAGTACGCAGTTGAGATCCTGTTGAAGAACATTGATGGTCCTATCGCTCCGTACCTGAAGGGTTTCAGCATTAGAACCTTTCAGAAGTTGTTAACCAAAGTCACTAGCCTACAGGACAGCATACCCAGTGCAGTCCCTCCTAAGGTTGAGAGTCAACCTCCACGTAGACCTCAGCGCTTGGAGTTTTCTGGGGCACCACCTCCTAGGAAGGGAGAGGTGCATAGTACTTCTGATGCTCTTGATAGGGGCAAGAGGCCCATGGTTAGTTCAGTACCACAGCGTCCACCACCACCACGACCTCAGTTTCAGCCCCGACCTCAGTTACCACCACCAGTACAGCCTCCTGGTCAGTTTCAGCCACGACCACAGAGTCAGCAGCCTAGGCCCTCTTATAGAACTCCAGAAAACCAACAGTATTTGCAAGAGAGGCTTAGCAAAGAGTATCCCTTTAAAAGGGAGAGTGTAAAAAAGATTTTCAAATTTTTGGTCAAGAAGAACATTTTGACATTTCCACCCAACAGGAGAGTGGAAGAGGAGGGGCAGACAGAGCATCCTTTGTATTGTCCATTTCATAAGCATATTGGTCATGTGATTGAAGATTGCTATGTGTTCAAGGATAGAGTGGAAAGCCTTATGGCTAGGGGTGAGATTCACTTGCAGGATAGTGACCTAGTGAATCCTCAAGGCAAAGTTGCTCAGGTTGTTCAGATGATTACTAGCTCCAGTCAGTGTGACAGTCAGTGTGGTGCTCAGAGCAGTGACAGTAGAGCACCTCTTAGTTCTGGGGAGGAGTGGCAGCTTGCACTCTCTCGCAAGACAAGGGGTATGATCAGAAGGGCAGTTCAGAGTTCAGAGGCAGTTGGGAAGAGGCCCCCACAGGCCAAGTCGACAGTTGCCAACCCGGTTCCTTTGCCAGTTTCTTTTTCTTCTCCTGTTGTAGTGCCTACTGAGCACATCTCTTCTACTTCTCCTTGTATTAGAAAGATGTATGAAAGAGAGAAATTTGTTGTAACTTCTGAGGGGAAGACAGGATCTCTTCCAGCACTTACGCTGAAGGATTTTGTTCTCCCTTCAACTGATGATGAATTAATGGAAGAAAATGATTCTGGCTACTTTTGGTGTCTTGCTCCTTCTAGTTCTACTTTTTCTAGCACTCGTTCTTCTTCCGTTTTATTTATTTCTGAAGATAATAATAATGATGAGCATTCTTTTGGAGAAGAGTTTGAGTGTGAGGAAGAGCCTGTGTTTGCTATTCCTGAAGGAGGTTGTTACATGGATTCTGAAGATGAATCCGAGAACACTTCCCAACCACTTTTTGTTGAACCAACACAAGCCATGTCACCTGAACCAAATGAGTCCTCTATTGAATCCGATTCAATACGAGAGATACAGTTGCGTTCAGGTAAGGTCCTACCACCTAAAATGGCTAAGAATAATAAAGAGAAAGATAGAAACATCATTACCCAACAGGATGATCCTATCCCTCCTCCTCAAGCACCTGCTAAGGAGAAGGGAAAAGGCCCTCAGTTGGATGTTGATTACAATGTGTTGGCTCATTTGAGAAAGATTCCTTCTCTTCTTAGTGTTTACGATGCACTTATGATGTCTTCTGACTTGAGAGAGACTTTGGTGAAAGCCTTGCTTGAACCAGAGTCTTATCAAGCCTTCTTTGCCACTGAGTCAGTTAAGGATGCATGTTATTTGAAAGAAATGCCATGCATTACCTTTTCAGACCAGGATCTTCTTTTAGGGACTCCTGATCACAACCGTCCCTTGTACGTCACCACTGAAGTAAATGGTTATGAGTTGAACAGGGTCCTCATTGACCAAGGAGCTTCAGTTAATATTCTTAATCATGCCACCCTACAGAGTCTCTCCCTTGGTCATTTGAAGCTCACTTCAGACAAGATTATGCTGAAGGGTTTCAATGATCAAGGTCAGCGAGCTCTAGGTTCCATCACTTTGCCTTTGCATTTTGGAGATCTTTTGACTGAGGCAAAGTTTCATGTTATTGAGGCAGATACCTCATACAAGGCTCTCTTAGGAAGGCCTTGGATACATGAATATGGAATGGTGCCCTCTACACTGCACCAGTGCATGAAGTATATGAGGAATGACGTAGAGTTTTCCATCCTTGGAGATATTCAACCTTTTGTCGTACATGAAGTCTCCATTTATGATGATGCCGAGCATTACATGCCTCGAAAAGCTCGTAGACCTCCCCCTGCCCAGTCACCAGTGATACCCACTAGTATTGTACAGGGTCCTATGCAGCCACTTGCACAGGGTCCTATACAGCCACTAGCACAGGGTCCATCACAGGTTAGGATTGGGGCAGATATTTCCACTGAAGACCTGGATGAATCTTTACGGTTTGTACTCAGGCGCGATGTTCCCCCTAGTAGGGGTAGGGGATTGCGTGGTAGAGGTCGAGGTAGAGAGTCGGTTCGCCCTCCGAGGAACTTTGATACTCGAATCCCTCCCCCTTCGCACTTGTACACTTCCCTTTTGATTGTTGAGTCTGACTCTGATGATGAGATGATTGATGTTCCTCGTCATTCAGTCCCTTTGCCCGCCTTTAGTGTTGATCACAATTCCTATCCCACTTTCCATAGGAGTTTGATACCTCAAGGTAGTCTAATTGTTGATAGTGATTCAGACGACGACGGAGATGTCGGACGTCAGACTACTAGCCAACAATCCCTTTCTCGCCAGATGTACGGGATGAGAATTGAGGAATCTCCTTCTCAACCTTCCCCTACACCTTTCGCTAGTATTCGTGGTGCACTACCCTTAGATAGGCGCTCTGTACAAGAGCTGCACACTCTCTATGTGCCAGCACAATCTGCTTGGCACGCATCGTTGTTCCATAGTGTTGGTGTCCCACAGAATACTGACATACAAGGTCCTGTGGAATCCGCTGTGGATGATGAGATCATGCCAGTTCCCCGGTACTTTTCCCCTGCTGTTGATAACTTTGTTGAGCGAGGTCTTGTCCCTTCGACTTGGTCAGGTAGACAAGCCCAACAGCAAGCCCGTATTTGGCGAACTGATTTTCCTCGAACTGGGCAGGGTATAGGCTATTCTCAAGAAGATCAGTCCCCTTCCGCCAGCATTCAGGTTGTCTCGCATTCTTATCCGGTTGTTTCCATCTCCGATGATGAAGACCCGGAGGAGAATGAGGACAGGGTCCTTGAAGCCCCACGTGAATTCGAAGATGGCGCCAGTTCTGCCATGGACGAATTGTGCGAGATCAATTTGGGCACTGAATCGGATCCTCGGCCTATCTTTCATAGTGCTTTGCTATCCGAATCAGAGGCTCAAGAGTATGTTGCACTTATTTCTGAGTTTAAGGATTGCTTTGCCTGGAACTACACGGAGATGCCCGGTTTGGATCCAGAAGTAGCAGTCCATAAGTTAGCTATTAGTCCTGATGCAGTCCCTGTTAAGCAGTCACCTCGCCGGATGAGGTTAGAGATTGAACAACAGGTGATCGCCGAGACTAAGAAGCTTATAGAAGCTGATTTTGTTCGTGAAGAGAAGTATCCTACTTGGCTTGCCAATGTTGTTCCAGTCCGGAAGAAGAATGGTCAGATCCGTGTCTGCATAGACTTCCGTGATTTGAATAAGGCATGTCCTAAGGATGATTTTCCTCTTCCCATCCCTGAACTTATGGTTGATATTGCTTCATCCCATAGCATTTTCTCCTTTATGGATGGTTCATCTGGTTACAATCAGATTAAGATGGCCCCTGAAGATGAGAAATTCACTGCTTTCCGCACCCCTATTGGTGTGTTTTGTTATAAGGTGATGCCCTTTGGTCTCAAGAATGCCGGTGTAATATCTCGTTCCCTTACTGTTCCTCTCTGAATTGGATTTTCCTCCCAGAATCGGCCAGGACGAAGTTGAGATCGTCCAGGCCGATCAGTGCATGGAAAACAGCTGATTTCTGGTGTGTTTTCTGGAAGAATTCCTGTACAGATCGTCCGGGCCGATCGTGATATCGTCCAGGACGATAGGTACTGTAGAAATTATCGGCCAGACAATAGCCCTGGGTGAGGTCCAGGACGATCAGGATTTGGTCTGATCGTCCCGGGACGATGTGAATATCGGCCTAGCCGATCAGTTCACAGATATAAGAAAATCAGCTCGTTTTGAGGAGAGAGAAAATCATTTTATAAAAACGAAAATATCTGAGGAGAGAGAAAGAGAAAAGGAAAAAGAGAAAGCTGGTTTTTGGAGACCGCGGAGCGCTTTTCGTCCGACGCTGCTGTTGGGAAAAGTGAAGATCTCGTGGTAAGGACTCCGAATCCTGTTTCTGTTTTCAAAGATGTTGTGTTTTGACTAAGTTGAGATCTGTTTTGTGTTTTCGTAGTCGAACTTTTAACATGATTTTGATTTGACACAACTTCCACCGCACAACTTCTAGTATGTTATAGATATGATTATTGTACACGATTTGACTGTATTCTACGAAGATTTTATCGGTCGGAATTGATTCTACGCGCTTTTAATTGAATAGGAAATTATCAGGATGTTTTCTGACTTGGTTTCTATAGAATAAAAGTCTTGCATTGATGTTATAGATATTCTATTGTAATTTGGTAGAATTTGGAAATCGTGTCTTTTTGCAGGATTTTTGTGTAAATTTGACCGACTGCCGTTACGCTGCCCGATTTTCGTATGATTTCCGAATTGTCTGAGATTGATAGATTGAATCGATATGAATATGATTATTGATATGATTGCTTTAATATTGACTATTGAATTGCTTATTGATTGAATTGACTATTGATACTGGAACCCAAGTGGAACCTGGTTGAACGTTGGTGAAGATTGATATTGACCTGTACAGGATGGTGGGCCGACGGGCTTTCCTTTAAACCATTGATCATTGATATAACGATTGGGAGTTATAAGGAGTTTATATGCCGACGGGCGGCCGACGGGCAAAAAGAGTGACGACTCTTATTGATAGACCAACGTACGGACTACAACAGCAACGGATTCTACAACAGCAACATGACCAGTTGATTTTACTTGTCCAGTATATAGTATTGAATTGCATGTTTACTGTATTGATTTACGGATTTATTGCTTTATCGATTTCTGCCTTATTGATTGATCGGATTTACTGTATCGTACAATTTCATTGATTTCATTGATTGATTACCGAACATTGATTACTGAGCATTGATATGGATATTGATAGATATAGATACTGCATTGATAGCATGGACATGGACATCGTATGGATTCATTGTATTGCCGCCTAGATTTTATAGATTCACTGTTGCTATTGCTTCTACACTGTATTGAACTGCTGCATTTGATTCATTGCTAGTATAGACTGGGCTTTATTGTATTGATTTTATGATTTCATACCGATCGATTTAATTGACCAGATAGTATTGTTTTGATTGATTCGACTTGATACGATTGATTTGACTGATCGACTGATTTCCTACTGTTTATTGATTCTTCTACCGCTGCATTGACTACTGATTTGATTTCCGGATTGCATAGACTCATTGACCATTGACTGATATAGATTGATTGACTGTGATTGACTGACATGCATATTGATAGCATCGCCGTGCTTTGATTTCAGTTATAGGTATTAGGTGACCTGCTGGGCTTTGTAAAGCTCATTATATGTGGTTGATATTTTCAGGTCAGGGCTCGGGAGCAGGAGATAGGAATTGATCCAGATCTTCAGGTTTTAGTTCTTTTGATCGATTGATGATTATTTTGTACTCAGGACAGGATAGATTTCTCTACTTGTATTGATAGTTTAGTTCCTGAGTATTGTACATGATGTTTTGAGATATGAATCGACTATTATATTGATGTTTTAAATGTTATAGATGTTTGATAGATCGCTTATTGAAGGTTTTAGATAACTCTGGTAAATTGTTTGGCTATTGATCGACATTCTTTCCAAGTTAGATCTCGGGGCATGACAGCCGGGGCCACCTATCAACGTGCCATGACTATCATTTTTGATGAGTTGATTCATGAGCAGGTTGAATGCTATGTGGATGACTTAGTGGTCAAAAGCAAGGTCCGTAGTGATCACCTCCGAGACCTACGAATCGTTTTTGAACGCTTAAGAAAGCATGATTTGAAGATGAATCCCTTAAAGTGCGCATTCGGTGTCACTGCGGGGAAGTTTCTTGGTTTCATTGTTCGCTATCGTGGCATTGAGATTGATCCGTCTATGATCAAAGCCATAGTGGATTTGAAGCCCCCTAGGAGTCTTACCCAGTTGAGGTCTTTTCAGGGTAAGCTCGCTTTCTTGCGGAGATTTATCTCCAATCTTGCCGGTAGATGTCATCCCTTTGCTGCTTTAGCAAAGAAGGATACCCGTTTTCATTGGGATAAGAATTGTCAGGAGGCCTTTGAGAGCATAAAGCGCTACCTGACGAATCCCCCAGTGTTGGCTGCACCCATCCCTGGTAAACCACTAATTCTTTACACTACTGCCTTGGATGAGTCCCTTGGTGCACTTTTAGCTCAAGAAAATGAGGAAGGCAAAGAGAATGCCTTGTATTACCTTAGCAGACGATTAATTCCTGCAGAGCTAAAATACCCGGCAATGGAAAAGCAGTGTTTGGCTTTGATCTTTGCTGTGCAGAAGCTTAGACACTATATGCTCTCACATAAGATCAGTTTGATTTCTCGAGTTAACCCTTTGCAATATCTGATGACCCGTCCGACTTTGTCAGGTCGTCTAGCACGTTGGTCCATGATTTTATTGCAGTTTGACATTACATATGTCCCTCAGCGGGCCGTCAAAGGACAGGCTCTAGCTGATTTTCTTGCTTCTCACCCGATCCCTGCGGATTCCCCACTTAATGACGATTTGCCCGATGAATTAGTCATGAGTGTGGAGGAGCAGGAGTCCCCTACTTGGGAGTTTTACTTCGATGGAGCTTCTTCCATCAAATCTCTACGACCTTACGAAACTCCTGTAGTTAGGGTAGGTTTGGGGCTTGTCTTTGTGTCTCCTGAAGGCCACACCCTTCGTTACTCTTACAGTCTTTCTGAGCCTCGTACTAATAATGAAGCTGAGTACGAAGCCTTGATTGTAGGACTTGAGTTGGCTATTCAGATGAGCATTGTGCGGGTGAAAATCTTTGGAGATTCCCAACTGATTATTAACCAAGTAGCTGGAATTTTCAAAGTTCTCAAACCTGAGCTCTTGCCTTACCACGATAAGGCAATGGAGCTCTTGTGTTTAATCCCTGAAGTAACTTTAGTTAGAGTCCCTCGATCTGAGAATGGCAGAGCGGATGCACTAGCTAAACTTGCTAAGGAGTTGGCTGACCCTACTGGAAATCCGGTGTCGATTGTTGTTCAGTACCGACAAGCCTTGTGTCCCGCGGACTTGTCTTCTTCCGATCAGACCCTCGCAGTGTTCGCTGTTGAGGAAGAGTCAGATTGGAGAATCCCCTTTATTGAGTATTTGAAGCGTGGTAAACTTCCGGACGATCGCTCTCTTGCCGCTCAGATTAGGAAGAGAGCTTTGTCCTTTTCGTATGTAAACGAAACCCTGTACCGACGCTCTTTTGACCAAATGTGGTTGCGTTGCCTCAACAACGAGGAGGCTCGTAAGGTCATGGGCGAAGTACATGAAGGACTTTGTGGTGCTCATCAGTCCGGACCTAAGATGAAGGTCAGAATTAAACGCCTTGGTTATTACTGGCCGACGATGATCCGTGATTGTATGGAGCACGCTAGGAAGTGCCACCAATGCCAGATTCATAATACTGTTATTCACCAACCTCCTAATCCGCTGCACCCCACTGTGTCTTCTTGGCCTTTCGAGAGTTGGGGCACGGATGTAGTGGGTCCTATTGACCCTCCTTCCTCTAAGGGTCATAGGTTCATTCTGGCTGCTACTGATTACTTCTCTAAGTGGGCAGAAGCTATCCCGCTTAAAGAAGTCAAATCAGAAGATGTGATGCGCTTCTTCCGCGATCATGTTGTATACCGTTTTGGTGTTCCGCGCCGTATAATTTCGGATAACGGCCCGTCTTTTAGAAGCACCAAAATCGCTAGATTCGCCCGCCGCCATAACATAAATTGGCGGTATTCCTCGATTTACTATCCTAGGGCTAATGGTTTGGCTGAAGCATTCAATAAGACCTTAGTCCAGTTGATAAGAAAGATTCTTGTGGCAAATAAAAGAGAATGGCACGATAAATTGCCTGAAGCATTATGGGCCTATAGGACTACATACCGTACTCCTACTCAGTGTACACCATATGCTTTAGCTTTTGGGGTTGAAGCTGTCCTCCCACTAGAGGTCGAGCTCCCTTCGTTGCGTGTAGCAGTTAGCCACAATTTGTCTCGCGAGGATAATGCCCGACTACGGTTGGAAGAACTTGATGGTTTAGAAGAGCTCCGTTTGCAAGCTCATCAGAACCTTAAGTTGTATCAGGCCCGTATGACCCAGGCACATGATCGCCTTGTCCGACCCCGTGCTTTTCAGGTCGGAGAATTGGTCCTTGTTTTGCGTAGACCTATCATCTCGCGTCGTCGTCGAGGTGGTAAGTTCGAGCCCATTTGGGAAGGCCCATTTGTCGTAGAGCAAGTATACGAGGGTGGATCTTACTTGCTAGTTGATGCGAATGGTGTTCATCCCATGCCTGTCATTAATGGGCAGTACTTACGAAAGTACTATGCTTGAGTTTGCGCATCACAAGGGACATCTTCCGTCACTTGTAAATATTCCTCTGTATAGATATGACTCTAAAGGATTTCTTGTACTTTTCGGCAGTCCGTGGCCACGACGATTTGTCCTCTACCACGTGATGTTCGTCATGCAAAGTATGAGATTGTCTTTAAAGGTTGTATGTAAATACGCCGTAGGGATGTTTGTGCTTACGTTCACATTCACTAGTCACTTTGGTTTTGTTGCACAAAATCATCTTTCCAACCCTTGTAGGAATTGACTTTTCCCAGTTTCACTTGTCCCCTTCAAGTGTGATCTGGAATACCAAAACTACTAACTCAAATTATTCTAAGGAATGTGATACTGGGTCCATCTCTGGTCTATATCTATCAAATATAGTGATGTTGATCCATGGTCACTTTATGAATTTCTCTACGAATTGTTGCTGTAATTTTTCTCTCCCCAGTTTTACTCATGTGGCGAGTATGGCCTGGGTTATCGAAGCCAATAATTAATTAAAAAAAAAAAAAAAAAAAAAAAGGGAAGCTCTTAGTTGAGTAGAACCGGTTGCCCTTGTCACAGGAGGAACCCGGTTCTACACTCCGAGAGCCCAAAGTCCCCTAAAATTCTCTTCTTGCAAGAGGGAAGCTCTTAGTTGAGTAAAATTGGTTGCCCTTGTCATAGGTGGAACCCGGTTTTACACTCTAAGAGCCCAAAGTAAATTCAAATTCTCTTCTTTTTCTCTCCTTAAAGCATTTTTGCTTAGGAGATGACAATGTGTTCATTTATTGTGATTATTCACTTATGATGGGATGTTGTTCCCCCTTACCCATGATGTGGTACATCTTAGCTCAAATGTTAACATCATTTTTCTTATTGGATTTTGATCTTCTAGCAGAAAGTCAATCCACCACTCCTTACAGTGACATATTTCTCATAGAGACCTTCCTTTCAGCCATAAAAAGATAATAGTCTCTTTGAATGTATGAATGTCGCTTGTACTTCTCACAGGGTCCCATCAGTTAGCATGGGTGTTACCACTGTAATTTCTTTAACGATCATTAACTCTTGGTATGATGATTGTTGTTCTTAGTGGCAAATGTGTCCCCTTGCCACTTCTATTGATATTCCTTTAATGTGAAATTGTTCTTCCTACTCGGTTGTTTGTATGTTCCTCTTCTTCGAGAGATATACATCGATCAATTGCTTATTGTTGTATGATTCCAATTTTACTTAAGAAATTTCACTTATATTTTGGTTATTCATGGCCACGACGATTTGTCCTCTACCGTGTGGTAGCTAGAATATAAGTTAGAGATTTCTTAGATGATTACTCACTTCTCTTTCCCTCACAGCACCACGCACATGTGCGTTGGGTGGTTGTAGAGGTGACTTTCACTCTTTGTTTCGCCGTTTCAAATAAGGTCAGGCAGACATTGAGTAATCCTCATTCACTGTTGCGATCTGGTCAGGTGAATGTTGGATTTTGTCTTTTGTTCTGCTGTTGCGATCTGGTCAGGCAGACATTAGACCTTTTGGGAAGCTCTTTATTCGCTGTTGCGAATATGGTCAGGTGAATATTGAGTTGTTCTCATTCGCCGTTGCGAATATGGTCAGGCGAATGTTGAACTCCCTTTCTCTTTTTCCCCTTTGTTTCGCTGTTGCGATCTGATCAGGCGAACATTGGGTTGTCCTCATTCACTGTTGCGATCTGGTCAGGTGAATGTTGGACTTACTTCTTTTGTCCCACCGTTGCGATTTTGGTCAGGTGGACATTAGACTTTTGGGAGGGCTCATTATTTGCTGTTGCGAATATGGTCAGGTGGATTTTGAGCCATTTTCATTCGCTGTTGCGATCTGGTCAGGCGAATGTTGACTCCCCTTTCTGGTTGGGTGCTCGACAGAGTCCCTGGGAGGCATACTTCACCACCTCTTCATTCCCCCTGTTTTATTTCCTGTTTGGGGGTTGTTGAGTTTTCTTTTGATTCTTTGTTTCGCCGTTTCGAATAAGGTCAGGCGGACATTGAGTCATCCTCATTCACTGTTGCGATCTGGTCAGGTGAATGTTGGATTTTGTCTTGTGTTCCACTGTTGCAATTTTGGTCAGGTGGGCATTAGACCTTTTGGGAAGCTCTTTATTCGTTGTTGCGAATATGGTCAGAGGAATATCGAGCTGTTCTCATTCGCTGTTGCGATCTGGTCAGGCGAATGTTGAACCCCCTTTCTTTCACCCTTTGTCTCGTTGTTGCGATCTGGTCAGGCAGACATTGGGTCGTCCTCATTTACTATTGCGATCTGGTCAAGGGAATGTTGGACTTCTTTCTTTTGTTCCACTGTTGCGATTTTGGTCAGGTAGACATTAGACCTTTTGGGGAGCTCTTTATTCGCTGTTGCGAATATGGTCAGGCGGATATTGAGCTGTTCTCATTCGCTGTTGCGAATGTGGTCATGCGAATGTAGAACTCCCTCCCTTTCTTTACTCCTTGTTTTGCTGTTTCGAATATGGTCAAGCAAACCTGGATTTGTCCCCGTTCGCTGTTGCGAATATGGTCAGGTGGATGTGGGACCCCCCCCCCCCTTTCTTTTCTCTATGCTGCTGTTGTGATGTGGTCGGGCAGATAGATGACTTCCTTACTTTTGATTATTATTGCTTTCCTTTGATATTTCCTTTGATTTCCGATTAATTCCCTTCTTTTCGCATCATCTTAGATCTTTGTCGTAGGTGATCATTGAATCCTATTTGGTTCTTTGAGATTTTTCTTCTCTTATCTTCTCACTTTGGTTGGGTGGATAATTGACCTAGTTCTCTCCCTTTATTGATTTGGTTCCCATTAGTTGATTGCATTTTCTTAGTAGATTTCTTCGCTTGACCCTAGAGTTGTATCTTCCTGGAGTTAGGAAGGTCAACGCCAACATATACGGTTCACCCATTGTTCTCCGCATATGTTGGGGGTCCGATTGTTGACCTCGATTTTGGCTCGAATGTGCTCGAGCCCTTTCGATCGATCTAATTGAATCTCGTCGAGCCCAATTTGAGTTCGAGTCGACCCGACTCGAGCCGGATTAGACTCGAATGTGTTCAATTTGACTTGATTGGTTTGTTTTCGTCGCGTCGTACCTAGTTTGATTTAAATTGATCATTATTTCGCACCCAAATTTGTATGTTTAATTTTGTCGAGCCGGCTCGAACCAAAATTGACTCGAATTGAGTCAAGATTGGACTCGAATCTCGCCCGATTTTAGCTTTTTTTTTTATCCTGTTCAGCTTAATTTAATCCTAATTAAATCCATTTGACTTTATATGTGTTTTGAATTTACTTCCTAAATCAAGAAATCCTCTCAACGGCTTTGATCGGACGAGATCTTCGTCTCAGCCTAAATCCCGCTTCGCAGGCGATTCTCTGCTACTCGAGCAGGCATCGAGCAGCGGCGAGAGCTGTTTATGGCATTTTCGGAAGCTGGAGCAGGAGGTTACGATCGCGCGGGCTTCTTCTTTTGGCAGAGGATTTGATTTAACGAAGACGAAGGCACTCGGGCTCGGGACTCTCCTCCGCTCAATCTCCCTCTCTCTCACGGTCTTCTCCCTCTCTCATACCGATTCCCCTTCTCCCGCTCGAACTCCAGCGAAGGCCGAAGCCCAGCTCCCGTCCGACTCCAGCCAGACCAAACCCGATGGGTCTTCTCCATCTCCGACTGGCCCTACCCTCGATCCCCCTGTTCGCGCGACCTGAGCCCGACGACAGCCACCTGAGATCCCTTCTCTGGACTGATCCCGACACCTAGACCGACCGCACTCCTCACCGTAAGTTCTCTTCTTCTTCTTCTTCTTCTCCTTCTTCTACTTCTTCTTCCTTTTCCTTCCTCTCTACTTCTATTTCATTTTCTGTCCCTATCTTTCTTCTTCTTTTCTTTCCTTTCATTCCTTCTAGCTTGATGTTTGGATGCGATCCCTTTAAAATATGGATGCTATATTAATATATTTTGATGGCATCATTCGATGGATTACACTATCACCTAAGCTCCTTTCTTTTTCTTTACTTTGTTTGTTCTCTTCTTGTATGTGAGCAACTTGGTGAAGTTTTGCTTCTTACATTGTTGGCATGACAACTTAATGTCTTAAGGTAATTATAGTTTCCTGTGAGGAAAAGGGAAGGGAAGAAAGAGCAAGGCTTTTCGTCTCTTCTAGTTGAACGTTGTAGAATCATGATCTCCATGTCACTTGGTTTCTTTAGCTTTGTATTGTTGCATATCAATTGTTTGTTTAAATGTCACTATAGGTTGGTTGTTCTCTTTTCTCTTGAAGCATTGTGGATTAACCATGGTAATTCAGAAGAACTTAAATGGCAGAGCACATCACATAGACATTCTCATTTGGTTTCTTCTTTCATAATACAGAGAAGGGGTCTTAATGGCAAACTAAAGAACGCTCTTCTTTAGAAAATTATAAAAAGGGGGTATGAGTGTTTATGTTGGCTATGAGAGATATTGACTTTACTTTGTTTTTGTTGTTTACATCCTGTTATCACGAGTTAAGTTTTTTTTTTTACTAGATATAAAATTTGTGGTATTGATCTCAAATCTTTGGTCTAGTATTCTTCTTTGATCAAATGTGGTAGATTAGTTATTTGATGAAATGCCTTAGTGAAACTCCACTTGTATTGATGTTTTTTTTTAGAGATTTTCTTTGAATGGCTAACTCTTGAACTTGTAGAAAAGCATGTTTATAGATGAGTTATATTATTCTATGTGTTGTTTAAAGAGATGTCTCATGTGTATGTGATAAAGCATTATCATCCTTAACCAAAATGCATAATTTCCACTGTTTAGCCTCTAAGTTTTTTTTGGAAAATAAAAATAAATGCAGTTTTTCACTGTTTTTAATCTCCGGATCGTCGTAGAAATGTCACACTTGCAGTTTTTCACTGTTTTTAATCTCCGGATCGTCGTAGAAATGTTACACATGCAGTTTTTCACTGTTTTTAATCTCCGGATCGTCGTAGAAATGTCACACTTGCAGTTTTTCACTGTTTTTAATCTCCGGATCGTCGTAGAAATGTTACACTTGCAGTTTTTCACTGTTTTTAATCTCCGGATCGTCGTAGAAATGTCACACATGCAGTTTTTCACTGTTTTTAACCTCCGGATCGTCGTAGAAATGTTACACATGCAGTTTTTCACTGTTTTTAATCTCCGGATCGTCGTAGGAATGTTATACATGCAGTCTTTTTACTGTTTTGAGCTTCCGAATTGCTTTAAGAATAAATTATGCATAAATTTCTCGCTGTTTTGTTCTCTCAGTTGTTTTAAAATGAGTATTAGCATTGATGTTGAATGGTTGATAGTCTTTTCCCTTCATTGGCACCTTGATCGACGAGTGTTGAGATGGGTTATGAATGATGTTAATTCTATTGCAATGCATTAATTTCATAAGTCCATGGGTGATTAGAATTGTGTGGTATATTGAATGTTTAAGAGAGAGATGAGAACCTATCGCATAAAAAATGTTTCCATATGGGATAAAATTTGAAATATTGACATCTTTTCTATTTAGTTTATGTTTCATTTATCAGCATTGCTATGACAACTTGATTGGAGAATTTTCATAAAGACTTGCTTTGTATCGGAATTAACTTGGAGGTAGGCCTTGATTTTGACTTTGAATATGCTTCGGGTCTTTAAACACATGATTCGATTATACTGGAAATTGGTTTACAAGTGAGTAAAAAAAATGCCATGATTTCCCTCTCCTCTTTCGATTAGGAATGACAATAAAATGCCCTTTCTTAAAACTGTACTCCAACCTCAAACTTTGGGAATTCAGGCATGCATGTTTCTTCTTTCCAATAGCATGGTGTTAGTCTTGAATCCTTAATAGATAGTAATTTTGCACTCGATGGTTAGGGGTGAAGTTTATGGGTATTATCACAAATATTTTACATGCTTCATGTTTTGACTTATAGTTAAAATTCAATCTTGTTTGCTTTATGTTAAGAGTTTTCTTTTTGAATAAAGCGTGTAGAGAAGTACATAAATGTTGGGGAATGCCATATTTTATTTGTGCATCTTTGATGAATTTTTACAAGCCTAGAAGTAGTGGAGAGCTCTTTCATGTGTTTTCAAACAAAAAAAGAAGAGTTTATATAATGTTTGAGTAGTGTTTATCTAAATATCTATATGCTTTCATGATCCGTCATTGGTTGATGGTTTGCTTAGTTATGGAAGGAATCATTGAAAATTATGTTTATGCATCGTTTCATTTATATTTGCCAAACAAAAATGTGAAATTACTTCTTAGCATATGCATATTTATGGAATTGAAATCACTTATATGTATCTTGATGAGCCATTTAGTAGAAGAATTTTAAAGCATATTTACGTGTTCTCTTCTTTGAAAGAAATTCTTAAGCTTGTTGGAATCATGAAAGTGAATATTCTTTGAGTATGTGTTGTGCTTGGAATAAGAATTAGACATGTTTTCCTCATGATAAAATATCAAATGCTTGCTTAACTTTCTTTTATTTGTGAGTTATGATTAGTTGGGAGAATCTTCGCATATGCTTTAATAATTGATTTGTTTCGTTAGTAAAGTTTGGAGAGTGTATTAAATGATAGTGAGTTTAATATCCTTTTTGTTATCATAAAAGCATACCTTTAGCATTGGGTTTTTTTTTTTTTTGGCAAGAATCAATGTCATGAGAGCATGAACTTTGTCATATAAGAAAGGTAATCCAAAGCATGTTTTGTTGTAAACTTCGTTGCTCTCCAAATTACATCTTTACTAGTCTTTTTTTTTTTAGATATTTTGTTGGTATGTGGCATCTAAGCTTTGTTCCATGATGGAGTAGTTTTAAGAGTTAATTTTCATTCAAATTCATGTGCATATATGTTGTGCTAAAAAAAAAAAAAAAGATAAAATATTCCTTCATGTCTAAAGTTTGTTTCATTTCAAAATGGTTTCATGTGGTGAGCTAGTAGCATGTTGAAGTTATGTCACTTGAGAATGAATAATTAGTATAAGAGGTCTATGCTTAATTCATGTCATGTTACATATAGTTTGGGTGGAATGTTACAAAAGAGAGCTTAGTCTTCTTTGCTTGCATTAGAATTTTTATATGATAGCCTAGTTCGTTTAGAAATCGTCTAAATGCAATCTTTGGAATGTTTCTTCCATAAAATTTTAAAGTAAAGGTTGTTGAAAATGTTACAAGTTTCATATTTGATTTCATGTTAGAAAGAGACTTTGCTAATTATTTTATATCGAAGGGTTTTATTGAAGATTTTTGTGAACATTTTGTGATGAATGCTTTGCAATGAGAGGTCTTTATAAAACCTTCTCGTTGGAAGGTTTAGTGTTTTCTACCCCACTCCAAATGAAGGAAAAGGCACTTGATTGTGGGTCTTTTTTTAAATTTTAGGGCTAGTGAAAGAAGAGATTTTAGTAGGTGACTCTTGTAGGATTTTGTGTAGTATCTTATTTAGAACTTTTCATAGAGTATTTGAAGACCTCTAATTTGGTGATTTGCTTAGTGTAGAAGAATCCATTAGTAGTTTTTCTTAGAACGAGCTAGTGGTTAGTGTATGAATTATCTTTCTGTTAATGTACATTGGTTTCTAAAAGATGAATGTTGGGGTTTTAAAGCTTTAGTAGTAGCTTTGTGTTAGAAGGCCCTTAGTATTTTTTTTTTTTTTTTTTTTTTTGGAGTTAGATGATCCTTGCTGGTTTGAGTCAGTCTCCTTTAGTGTTAGCCTTTAAAAATATATAAAATCTTGGATGAATATAAGATAAAAGAGAGTCTAGCCTTAGGTCTAGTTTTAGAGGTTTGTCTCCCTAAGTGTTTTTGGGATTTGTTTGTAGTGTGTCGTAGGTAGGTGTGCCAACATATCAAGCGCCTCGTTTGGAGTGGGAACAGCAAAGGGCATCGTTGCTGTTATAGGATGCACTTGACTTTTACGAAGTGTATCCAATAACAACAATGCCCACATCCCTTTTTCGTATTCGATTTTCGTTTCTCTTTCTTTCTTTTGTATTTAGTCTCATTTTGCTTTGCCGTGAGCTTTCTTTGTCGTTTCTTTTGCGCTTTGACACTACGCACATACAAAATGAGGAGAACCTAAAAGACAAGTGACCCAACAAATAACTAAAAGGTACGTTCTTCTTCTTTTCTTGCACTTCCATTCTTTCATATTATTAACTGCTTATAGAACTGCTCTAATACCTCTCTTTCTATGTCTGGCGAGGTACCTTTTGGAAAGCAATGGACTAGGAGCACTTGGAACCGGAGCTAGGACAACCGGATCCAAGCATCAGTCGTCCCTACCCATCTGGTAGGGGTGCTACGGGCGAATCCACCGGGTCGTAGCCCCCGGTGCTGTAAGTTCACTAAAACTTAAAAAACTTTTAGGGGCCTAGATGATTGTACGCCTCCCACCCCTAGGACCTTAGAAACTTCAATTACATATTTAGGACTGCTTTTATTTTTATTTTTTTTTTAGATCCCTAAATCCTTTGGCATCCGTGTAGAAATCTTAGGAATTAGAAGAACAACACCACTTTTAGTCCTACAAACACTAGTGACATCTAAGGACAAAAATTAAGGACCGAGTCTTAGAAAACATAGACTTAGGGTGTATATTCCTTGTAGGATAGAGACTTTAAAACAAAAACCCAGTGACACGTTTTCCTAGATTTAGATTTTCTTTTCTTAATTCATTAATAATCAACTAATCAATTTTAACCTAATTTCTAAAACTTGTTAAAATGTTTAATTCTTAATCAAATTTATTATTAACCTTTATAATTATTGAATTCTAAATCTAAAATGTAAACCTAAATCAATTCTAACTAACTTAATAATTTATCCATAACCAATATAAAATCTAAAAGATGTAGACTATCTTAGGAGACTAAAATACAAACTAAACTCATTAGGATAAAAGATTCTTAAAGATTAAACTTAGAGTAATTTTCTAAAATAATAACAAACAAATCCCTTAACACACAACAACCGCTCTAAAAGTGAAGTTTATTGGATGGACTACTCCGGGCTGCGGGGTTAAGTGTCCTAAGGAGGCTGGTTCCTCGAGCCTGGTGGCACAACGCCACGAATGGATCAAATAGAGTGACAAAATATAAAAATTAATTTTTCCTAATTAGCTTAATTCAAAACTTGATTAATAAATGATTTAATTCACCCTTTTTCTTTTCTTTTAACAACAAACTACAATAATTTAACAAAGTTAATCATCACTGGGTAACCCAGGCCTACGAGGCTATTAAGTTAGCCCCAAGGAGGGTGAAATAAACCTCACGGCCTCGGTGTGAAACAAAGGTGGTGGTTAATCAAACACTAAAATAAAAGATACCTAAAATCAATTTTAAAACACTAAGATTTGAAGTTTAATTGAAATCTCTCCTTTTCCTCTTTCAACAAACAAATAATAATACAAACAACTCTAACTAAATTATCCTACATAGGGCCTACCAAAACCACACAGCCTACACACACTTAGACTGGTTTGCTAGGACACGACTATTAGCTTTAGGTTAAGCTATTGTTCTGCTGTTCTTTTCTTTTCTGTACTTTGTTGTGACGCTCTGCATGTGACCTGTGTGCTGGTTGTTATTTTTGCTACCTGTTGTAGCTTTTCTGCTGTGTTGTTTTCGTACTGCTTTCTTTTAGCTTTTCTTGCTGCACTGTGGTTGTGACGTTAGAATACCCATAGGTTAGGCACGCTCCCTTATACTAATGCTGTCTTCCTGCAGGTGGCCGTGCTTACATAGCGCTAAAAAGAGGGGGCTAAAATTAATAATAAAAAAATGTATAATTGCTTTAGGTACCTGCTTCAGCTGCTTAGCCCCCAATAATCAAAGCACGGCCAAGTGTAATTTATTTTCAGCATTTTCATATATATAACTGCTTGGATGAGTTTTTGTTATAAACTGCTTAGGATAACCCCTGCAGGAGAGTCTAGATTTTTATTTTTATAATGTAATGTATTCGATAGTAAATGTTGTGAAAATCTAAAATAAGGCATTTTTAAAGAGATAGGAGTCCAAAGGGAAAAGTAAACCCCTACAGGGGGTTTCCTTTTTCATTTGGATATCCTTTTGGAGCACTCACTACGAGGAGTCCAAAGGAAAAAGTAAACCCCTATAGGGGGTTTCCTTTTTCATTTGGATATCCTTTTGGGAGAGTCATTACGAGGAGCCTGAAGAGAACGAAGACGATCCAAAGACGAATCAAGGAAGAGAAGAAGAAGACTGAAGAAATGTAAAAATGCCTTATTTTTAGATTTGCGTCATTTCTGGGTTGTTGCTGGTGGAGCCCGGCCACCTTTACTTACTGTACTTTGAGATGTAATATTGTATGGCACTTGCCATGGACACTCTTTTTCGTGGGATTTGTTTCTGTGTTGTGATTTACTTACTTTGTTTGCGCAGTAGAATCAGCATGCTTTTCATAGGTTTCTTTTTGCATGTGCTTGTGTCTGACCGTTAGGCTCTTTAGGAATAAAATTTTTCTACTCGTAATTATTTAATAAAATTTAAGATTAACTCACATAGAAACGTAACGACTCTAGGGAATAGCCGGAATCGTCCGGGGTGGCATACATGCATTCTCTCTTCTATTAGACAAATTTCCCCGCCTGCGGGTAGAGTCCGGATAATCTGGCCTATGAGGATGAAGTGCCGGACCTGGGGAAATTTAGTCATTCAAAAATTATTTTATAAAGCCTTTTTAAAAAATTCATACATATCTAATTTGGAGACTTTAACCAGCATAAATTGCATTAGTAACTAATTAAAATTAAGATTTAATTGCATTAGTTTTAGGAGCATTATACCACTCATAAGTGTGGGATCAATTAGGGATTTCTTTAGTTGTCGGTCCCAATTTCAGTGTCTAAACTACCCACCCATCTCTCATACAGACCGGATAGCATGGATTTTACACGATTAGGAGGTTTTAGCTGGCTTCCTTTGTCAGACAAGGAATAAGTCCAGATTGCATTAGCTAGGTCGTAGATGTTAGTGTTGTGTGTGCAACACTACATCTTTTATAGATTTAGGGTCTAAAGGTGAGTGGTACGAGTGTACCCCTATACGCCTTAATGGTGGGTGAGTTTTCCATCCTTTCGGAAGCTATAAATCCTACCCATCCGCGTCACACAGATGACGCCACCTCCCTCTTTCTCTCGTGCATGTCTGAGTGCGTTGTCCCTCTTTCTTTTCTCCAGTTTTCTCTTCTTCAGACCGACCGGATGTTGACTGAACCTCGTATGATCGATTGAGCCAAATTGGGACATTCCCCTTTGATTAGGAAGCCTAGAACTCCCTTGCACTAAACCCACTTTAGGGGAGATAATTTAACATCCTTAATCGAGAGTTTTCCTAAGTCAAGGCTTAGGATGCAATTAACTACGGGGGCTTGCGCCCGTAGGAAACCGATCCCCACAATCAAATAAACCCCATCCGAGCTGATGTATCGAATGGGGGAAATCTCGTGAATTTCGGGTTATAGATATTATTATCCATCGAGGTTGGTAGGTGAAAGCCGCTATCCTCCATGGCTAATGGTATCTATAACTCCATCTGCTCTTCCATCGGCCTGCTTGTGCCGAGTGTAAAAGTCTATGACCATTTTGTCCTACGGGACAGTGTGATCGTACTCTTTGCATTCGAACCACACGAGCGGAATCCTTTCGGAGACCCACACTGCTTACCGATTATTGCTTTCTGATTCGATGCCCGACGTGCATAATGTATTTCACGTCTCCACTCTGAGGAAGTGGGTTTCAGACTCTGGGAAGAAGATATCAGCTGACGAAGTTGAGATTCAGGAGAATCTGGCGTATAAGAAAGAGCCAGAGTTGATTTTGGCGTACGACGTCCGAAAACTACGAAGTAAACAGATTCCGATGATTAAAGTCCAGTGGAAGCACCGGACTGCACGAGAAGCGACTTGGGAGAAGGAGTCTGACATGAGACGGTCGTACCCGTACTTGTTCTGACTGAGTTTGGATTGGATAATGTCGAGGACGACATTTTTCTGAAGTTGGGGAGATTGTAATATCAAAAATCTGCTCCAGGATCGTCCAGGATGATCTGGATCGTCCTGGGACGATCAGTTGAAAATTTGCTCCAGAATGTGCCAAATCTGCTCCAGGTGATTTTCTGTACATATCGTCCAGGCCGATTGAGGACATCGTCCAGGACGATCGGCACTGTAGAAAATGTCGGCCTGAGAATAGTTCTGGGAACCGTCCAGGACGATCCAATTTGGTCTGATCGTCCTGGGACGATCTGGCGATCGGCCGGGCCGATCTGACTTTTATAAAACGGATTTCAGCTCATTTGAAGAGAGAGAAAATAAAAATAAAATATCTGATTTTTCCTGAGGAGAGAGAAAGTCGAAAAGCTTTTTGGAAAAGTTGATTTTCGGACGACGCAGAGCCGTTTTCGTCCGAGGAGACTGTTCGAGAAATTGCTGTACGCAAGGTAAGGCACATTCCGCCTTTCTCAATTTTCAGAACCGTCGTGTTTGGCGGTATTTTTCTGTCCGGATTTCGTTTCCGTTAATGATTTTCGTCCGTATCTGTTGATTGGCTCAGTTTTTACCGCGTAACTTTCTGTATATTGTTGACGTGCCGAGTGTGCACATTTTGGTTATTTTCCGAAGATTTTTGTCCGGGTATTTTTGATTCGACGGTGTTTTTCGTCGACTAGATTTTTCTGTGTATTCTAAAATTATCTGTGCAGTAGATTAAATGTTCTAAAATGTGATTATCTATATTCTGTGCGAATTTGGTGAATTTTGATTTTCAGGAAAAATTGTGTAAATTCCGTATACTGCCGTTGTGCTGCCCGATTTTTGTCTGATTTCTGATTTGCCTGGATTTATTCTGAATTGAAATGCTATCTGTATAAGCTATAAAAAGGGAGTTATAAGGGGTCTGGATCCTATGAGATTCAGTTAGTGTCTGGGGAAATCTTAGATGAGCTCAAGTTGGAGAAATTTCTATTCTGTCCCGGATCCGAGGAATTCTGTTGTTCCGGTGCCGTGAGCACATTTAGCTATTAATTACTCAGAGAATTTCTGGTGCCGTGAGCATAAGGGAGACATAAGGGTCAGAATCCGTAGTGATTCTGTTTAGTTTAGTTTAGCTATTAATTAAATATCTGATATCTGAGTTCCGTATCTGTTCTGTAAGCAATTATGATTCTGATACGATATGATCTGAAATTCTGATTTCTGATTCTGTTAATGTGATATGTTTGATCTGTTCTGTTTCTGTCTGATTTGATATCTATTCCGATTCTGTTCTGATACGATATGAGCTGAATTTCTGATTTCTGTACGATTCTGACTCTGTTGATTTAATCCGTTCTGATTTGTACTCTGATGTGATCTGATCTGTACGACTCTGATTCTGATTTGATATATGTCCGTATAAGTTCTGATTTTGATTCTGTTCTGATTCGAGATACGATTCTGTTCCGAATTCTGTACGGATTGTTGTCTGATGAGTTTGGTTTTGGATTCTGAGAGTTTTGATTGGAGGTTTGTTGCTTTGCTGAGCTGTTGAGCTCACTCTTGTTTTCTGGTGGTTTTTAGGTTCTGGGAAAGGGAAGGAGGTCTAGGAGTAGATTTCTGAGTTCTGATCAGTATAGGTACTTTTGTACTTTTTGATTTTTGTACAGTCATGGCTTTTTCTGTTTTATTTTCTGTCAGCCATGCACTGTATTTGTAGATGATTGTTTTGAGGAAAAGAAAGAAGAATATAGATGATTTGTTCCGCTGCATTTGATGTTCTATAGTAGCTCTGTGTGTTTGTTTTGTGTATAATATTTTGGAAGATTCAGTTCCGAAACCAATTCCAAAACTAGATCCTGGTCAGTCAGTTCGTTCGTTTCGTTTCCGTGTCGCGGCCCGGTGCGAGCGGGATCCATCCCGGATCGGGTCGGGTCGTGACAGCTTTGGCCTAAGGGCCTCATAATTTTATCATGTTGGTATAACTTCTTACCCATCCTAAAATTTTTCTGAGATGAACAAGCATAACTGCAGAGTTTTTTAAATAAAATTTCAACCATTGCAACAAAAGGCACCTCAATATTTTAGAGTTTAACTTCTTTTACTTAAGGGGTTTTACAATCTCTCATACTTAAGTAATTGTCATCCTCATCAATATCCCTATCCCAAAATCATCCACCATGCAGATATGATTCTAGAGGTGACCATTACAAGTTCAAGTGGTAACTACCATCACGTAGCACTTTATCATATACGGGGTTAAAGAGGTGGCTCCCATGAAGTAGAACTTTGTTATATATGATACTTAATTCCTATTTTCTTGCTAGTGTATTACTCTGATGTCATTTGTAATAGCCCAAACTCTTAACAATTGAGATATTATCCATTTTAGCTTAAAGCCTCATGATTTTGTCATGTTGGTGTAACTTTAGAGGAGGTCATTCATACCAAGATTTTTTTGGGATGAGCATGCTTAATTATGAAGTTTCTTAAATAAAATTTTAACCATTATACTAAAAAGTATCTTGATGTTTAAGAGTTTATGTTCTTTTACTTAAGGGATTTCACACGGGTGATGATAACCATAAAACTTTATTAGGTGGTGGTGACTGGGATACCATAATTGATTAATAATGATTAAATTATAATAGTTGGGCAACCATAGATAGAGACAGTGGATTTGTAATGGAGGTTGGACGACAGTGGTTGCTGGCGGTGATCATCAAAGTCAACATCAGGTGGAGCTATAAGTTCTTGAGATCTTTAAGTTCTCTTCAATTTGAAGTTAAGGTCCAAGCCCCATTTCAAATGGAGACTAGGGTCTATTTATAATTTGTGAAGTAAAATTTTAATAATTTTAGTCAAAATTTTCAAACATTCTATTTGACGGTGTTGCGACTCGAGCTTCCAATTTTATGATTTTGATGATAACAAATAAAATAGATTAATTTTTTTATTTCTCCTAGTATTTGTAGTGCATATTTGTTTGTGTGTTGACTAATATTTCAGGTACATCATGCATCTTTCTTTGAAGACCCAAGGCTCAAGAATGTGTAGAACTGGTTATATTAAATGAGTCTATAATTTTCATTTTTTGAGTCAAGTCTTGTAATGATGTATATTAGTTTGTTGACCATGCACAGATATAGAGGGAAAAAAATGATTTTAAATATTTTAATTTTTCTGTACATCGTACGGTACGATCTGGATCATACTATATGATCAAGTGTAACAAAAATTAATTAAAATATTCTATTTTTTGAAAAAAATATTCTTAAAATAGAACTAATCGTACTGTACGAATACCACATCGTACTGTACGATCTGTTATAATTAGGAAGCACGCCGTTCATTAAATTAGGTAAAAATTTAAATTTGAAAAGTTGTTCTAATCGTAATGTACGATCATGATCGTACTGTACGATGTTTGAAATATTGCCTAATTTAATCCTGCGATTATTCAATCAAAAAGGCTTGATTTTGATATTTTGATCGTAATGTACGAACTAGATCGTACTGTACGATCAACAGAGATGATTTTGGTCGTTCTATACTTCGTCCTGGACGAACTGCTTGTTTATTGAACTGTTCGTACAACACATCGTACAGTACAAACTTCAGCTGAACTGTTCGTACAGCACTAACAGGTCAATTTCTGCACATAGTACTGGACGATCTTGCGATCGTACAGTACGATATTTAGCGGATGAATTGAGTTTTTTTAGGGTTTTTTGAGCCCTCTATTTAAGAACTATTATAAGACTTTATAAGAGTCTTTTTGCAGCCATTGTGTCTTCATTCTTTTGAAAAAAACTTGAAGAGAGGACTTGAAAGAGAGAGAGAAAAGGGCGGAGTTTGAGAGAGGGAGAAAATCCTTAGAGGGGGTTTCAAGAGAGTGTGAAGGAGATTTCACATGGTTGCTCTGACGAGCTTGCACCTCAGTACCATCAGATTCAAGGTTCGTCTTGAAGGACGTTTTGGGAAGAAGAATATCTCGTTGGTGTCAAAGGTCCCGGCTCCTCCGCCGCACGAAGGATGGTGTAAGTGATTTTGTAAGGGCTTCTCCGCCTAGCTGTGGGGGCTACAGGAGAATCACTAAAAGTTTAGTGTAATACTCGGAGGGTGCTACCGGGGAGTGGACATAGGTCATGGTTTGACCGAACCATTATAAATCGGTATGTTCTTTTCTTTATCTTTTCTGTACTTTATTTCCACATTCTTTTTTATTGTGATTAATTCTGTGGGTGAAATTGATAATCTATCTTTTTATTATGAATAAAATTCGCTTCCGCATAAAGCTATGAAATAATATTTCTTTTCATTAAAGAAGTTTTTTTTAATAGTTTAATTCACCCCCCTTTTGGCGCATCTAGCAATTTCAGACGGCCCATATTGATCCCTTTGATTATCATATATTTTTTCAGTATTTAAGTTTCTTATGATCTCAAAATTGTGCGATCTTGAGCTTATTGAATTTTTTTAGATGTGCATTCTTACTTAAGTATGCAATATTTAAAGATTATTTGGTCATTCGTAAATGATACAAAAATTTTAATTATGTTTTAAATGTTTAATTTGAGCTCATTTGGACTCCGATCTAAATATTTTTGGCATTTTAAACTTGTCTCACCAAGACATTTTGTTTGTCTATAAATTTGTTGAAATAAGAATTTGGAAGGTCCTAAATTTTATTTTTTAAAAAATTAATTCAAAGATTACATTGAGATTTATGTTTGATTGGAAGGATTTTCTAGTGGTATATAAATAATTATCTTAAAATTATTGAATTATACAAGAAGAGAAATCACAATTAGGTGCATGAAATAATTAAAAAAATCAACTTTAACATCCTTATGATATATCAGAGAATATACTTTTTATATATCAAAGTATCTCCTATGTCATGCTATGAATAGCATAAATGTAAATGCAACAATAAGTAAATTATAAATTAAATGTAGTACTCATGTAATGCATGAATTGCCAGTAAAAGTCACATTGACTGTATAACATTATATCATTGTACTTTTAATTCTATTCAATTCTTAACTTTAATTGGATATTTATATAAATATTTTAAGACTTTTAGATAACCATGTTAATTGAAAGAAAAGCTTTAATCAATTCATATACTTAGAAATTTACATAGGAAATATCAACCGGTGAGAATTTTATTTCTTATAACCAAAATGTTTAGAGTAAATCATACAACAATATATTAAAAATTATGCCGTGAAAATATTATAAAATCTAAGAAAAATATATTTTATTCATAACTTCTTATAAAACAGCTGGAGTTGAAATCAGAGATATGAGTTCATTAGTATACCTCTTACCTTACAAAATCCCTAGCTGGCCTAATGGATGAAACCCAAATTTTAGCCTCCGAAATATCTCTCCTCCTTTCTCTCTCATATTCTCTTCTAATCCTTCCTTCAATGGCAAGATGGCTGACTGGTGTGCGGTTAGGGTGAATTAGTTAATGGTTTAAGATATTTTAATTATATGAAACCCACTAATTTGACCGAATGCCATGACACTAGCCTCCTTAGCGCCGGAATGCTGAATCGAATCTTTTAAATTCCTTGAAATATTTTCAAAAAGAGAGTACGACGCCACATTGGCGCCACCCAGCACCACAACACACATTCAAACTCATTTTTTTATTCGAGAGCGCCTTGGTGCTGCCCACTCAACGTTGTGACACTCCTAAAGAATATTTTATAAAGAAAAATTCACTTCCCCAGTCCGTCCTAAATTACTTAAAGGTTCATCAAGCACTCTAGAACCCATGAATATTGATCAAACCAAAATTAAACACACATTAATAGTAATCACCTGAGTTTCTAAATAGCATGTGCTATAAAAAACAATTTAATCAAGCATTAATCTCGATAAAAATTAAAGTAACTTTCCATTAGCTATATACTTTATGAACTCCAATTTCAACAAAGTTATAGTCAAACTAATATACTCAATGAGACCAACATAATATAACTAAATGTGATTCGATCAAACTCCAAATGAGCCCGGATTAAGAACTTAAAATATAATAAAAACTTTAAGATATTAATTGGAAACCAATTATGTTTGAAACTTAATTGCATGCTTAAGTTAAATCTAGTGTTTTAATGAGATGCGCCCAACAAACTTAAGATCACTTAATTTTAACACCATTATGGCACTTAAATGTGAAACCAGTGGTCTATATTAAAAGAATCAGTACGGAGCTTTAATAAAGTGTTCAAAATTTTCAATATATTTACAGGGCATGTCTCTCTCAAAATCTATAAATAGATCCATAATCTCTACATGAAGGGACTCTTGACTTAAGATTCAAGAGAGCTTAGAAGCTTAAAGGATCCTAAAGCTCCAATTAAGCACCAATCTCAGACCGCCACCATCAAACCATCACTTGATCAATGCCATCGAACCATAACCCAACCATCATTGGCAAACTACTGCGTGATCATTGCACAACCGCCATTGTCGGACAACTGTTTGATTTCCATCGATGAATATCTACCGTTAAATTTTCACCACACGACCACCATCATCAGATTTCCACCACTGTTAGACCCTCATACTTTTGTAATATCACCTTCTCTAAATTAGAGGATGAACAAATCTTTGTAATACATGCTCACATAGTAGAATTATTTCACTTTAGTCAAGCCTTGTTATTTTCACCTTTTCGAGTTTTTCACATAAAAACTCTTATGTCGCTTGCTTTTTTTTCGAGTTTGATCAAATTTCTTACTTCTCTTATCTCTTATCTTAGCTACTTTATAAATCTTATTTCTCTTTCTTTTTTACTATTTCTATTATATAAATAATCAAGTGTTAAATTATATTAATTTAAAATAATAAAGATAACATGAGGATGCTAATAATTGTTGCGGATCTATGGCTTATGATTTTGATGATAGCAAACATTCTTTTTCTCTATGACTGCTTTCTACTAACATTTCAGGTTCACACGATCGGACTGCAATTTGGAATCAGCTCAAGATTGGGTAGACTAGGTCAGAGTCAGTTTGTAATTTTTTTTTCTTTCTTGAGTCTGTTGTATTTGGTATGGGATCTATTGATTTGTAACTTAGAAGATTTCCCGTTGTTCCCTATAAGATTTCTATTTTTGGTAATATCGATCGGGACGATATTTATATCGTCCTGGACGATATGTCCAAAATCAGAAACCCTAATTAGGGCATCCTCATTAAGGCAGCCATCATTAACAGATCGGCCTGGACGATACCGGTATCGGCCAGGACGATAATCTCAATTCAGAAAGAATCAACCGCCATAATCAGTTTATGAATTCTTTGTTTTAGGAAATCGGTCAGGATGATATTCTTATCGTCCAGGACGATCTAACTCAATTATGCCTAAATTGATCTGGTATCTTTGGAAAGCATTAATGGTTGATTGATACGATCACATCGTCCGGGACGATCTCCTGATCGGCCAGGACGATGTCCTGGACGATCTACATCGGATAGCTCGAATTCAGGGCGATGATCAGAACGATTGAAATCGGTTTTAAACTAATCCTGGACGATATGTCTAAAATCAGAAACCCTAATTAGGGCATCCTCATTAAGGCAGCCGTCATTAACGGATCGGCCTGAACGATACCGGTATCGGCCAGGACGATACCGGTATCGGCCAGGACGATAATCTCAATTTAGAAAGAATCAACCGCCATAATCAGTTTAGGAATTTTTTTTAGGAAATCGGACAGGATGATATTCTTATCGTCTAGGACGATCTAACTCAATTATGCCTAAATTGATCTGGTATCTTTGGAAAGTATTAATGGTTGATTGATACGATCACATCGTCCGGGACGATCTCCTGATCGGCCAGGACGATGTCCTGGACGATCTACATCGGACAGCTCGAATTCAGGGCGATGATCAGAACGATTGAAATCGATTTTAAACTAATCGGCCTGGACGATCGTGATATCGGTCAGGACGATGTAACCAATTTTCTTCTGATCGTCCCAAATTATCTCGGGCTGATGAGCTGAATTTGTACTAATCGGCCAGGACGATATGCCTATCGTCCTAGATGATAATGTCGGCAACTTGCATTAATGAGCTCGTTTTGAGAGCTTATACTTAAGGTATGGCAAGGCACTTTGTAAGTGTCTTTGGCAGCCATTGTAGCTTCGTTCTTGTGGGGGAAACTTGAAGAGAGAGCTTGAAAGGGAGAGAGGAAAGGGTGGAGTTTGAGAGGGAGAAGATCCTATGAGGGGGGGAACTCAAGGGAGTGTGGAGGGGATTCCACGCGGTTACTCTGGCAAACTCGCACCTTAGTACCATCAGATTCAAGGCTTGTCTCGAGGTAAGTTCACCAAAGAAGAAGGTGTCAAAGGACCCGGCGACTCCGCCGCACCGGGGAAGGTGAAAGTGACTTTATAATGGCTTCTCCGCCTAGCTGTGGGGGCTAAAGGAGAGACACTTTTGTAGTGCAATACTTGGAGGGTGCCTCCAAGGAGTGGACGTAGGTCAGAGTTTGACCGAACCACTATAAATCCGTTGTGTTCTTTTCTTATTATCGCTTTCGCATTTATTTTTCTTCCGCACTTTGTTTGTGGTGATTTTGGATGGAGTTTTATCTTTGGTTTTCAAGTTTTCCAATTCACCCCCTTTTAATTAGCCTTGGGCCAGTTCTATAGGGCCTAACATCCTTAATGAACTTTCTAGTGCCATCAGGGCGCTTTCAATAATAATCTTTAATATTACATAATCATCATTAATTATTAATTATGATTTATTTTTTCATGCACAAAAAATATTTTTCATATAATAAACATCTTATGATTTTTCTTACATTTAACTATTTTTTTTTCTAAGGCTTCAATATATATATATTATGAGTTCTTAAAATGTAATGATACATTAATAATTTAAAAGAATTGGATGATTATCATTAAAAAAATTTAAAATATATAATTCTACATTTTAATTCACAAACATATTTAAAAATTAGGTGGATGAATGATTTTACACTAAGACTACATTTGAGAGAATTTTTTACTCCTTTTTGAAGCAATTTTTTTATATAAAGTTTTTCTAGCTATATTTTTTTTGTACTAGAAAGTTATTTTAAAAAGTAGTAAGAAAGTTGTCTCAAATGAAATCTTAAAAACAAAATGTGAAACGAGTATATACGTGACAAGGTTGGAGTAGTTCTAGTGGCAGATAAGATAAGAGAGAGTTTCCTTAAAGATGATTTGCTCACTTAAAACTTCAGCCTTCCGATGACCTAAGTAGAGTAGTAGATGCATGTATTAGAACTGGCCTATATTAAGAAAGATAGAGATATAAAACAAAAAATATTAGAAATGACATTTTTTATTAGATTTAAATAAAAATTTGACTCTTAATAAAACTATTAATAGAACCTAATGGAGAAAAAGTATTCATTCAACTGACCCCACATAATGGGATAAAGGTAGTGGTATCAATTTCAGGTCAAGGGTCGAGTTCGTGTCGAAACTGGAACTGACCCGACACTATTTGGGTCAACCGGAACCCGACTCGTTTTTGCAAACAAGTCAGTTTTTAGGATCCGAACTCGACATGCTTCGGGTCTGAGCCAATCCGACACAACTCGAATGACTAAGGACCAGGGGCGGAACCAGCCATTCATTTTAGGGGGGGCAAAATTTTAAGAGAAGTTAGAAGAGAAGAAGAACCCACCATATCAATCGTCTTAAAAATTAATTTGATTAATCTTAAATTTCAATCATCTTAAAACAAATCCTAAAGGTAAAAAAAAATCATAATCACATTTAATAAGACAACCTTAACACAAATTTTGTCCTTTGTCTCATTAAACAACAAGAATAAATTGTATATTTAATGCTACAGTGGCAAAGTTAATGAGATTCCAAGCATTTTGTATCAGAAAATTTAAATATAAACTATTTAAAATCTGAGAATGAAGAAAGGTGCTTCCTTTGAGGATCTTACAGAAATGCCTTCCCAACTAAAAAAGAAATTACAAAATGTGCATGCTTTCTTCAGCTGATTCGACAAAATTTAAGGCATTTTTGCAATTACAGAAGAGAAATAAGCTTTACAAATAAGCTTTTCCAGATATAATTTTTTTCTCATTCTCTCTACCCGTTGTTTTCAGCAAGTGAGGAAATGAAGAGATTAGAAGAGAGAATGAAGGGAAAGGAGAGATGAAGCTGTGGAGTGGGAGTACAACGGGCGGAGTCTTTGACAGAAGAAGCGGGAGGAATTAGGTGAGAAAGATGGGTTAGGACAATTTTAATATGCTGTATGGGAAATTACTAAATAACCCTAGCATTAAATGTATTTTACATTTTTTTAGGGGGGGCAATTGCCCCCCCTGGCATAGCCGTGATTCCGCCCCTGCTAAGGACCGACTAAAAATCTCTAGTTTTCAGATGAAAAAATTGGTAAATATTTGATTTTCGGGTAAAAAAGGGTAAAAAACAGTTCAATCTTGGGTTTCCAGGTCAAAAAGGGTTTTCAGGTAAAAAATAGTCAATTTCGGGTTTTTGGGTGAACCCGAACCCGATCCACTTTTTGAAACGGGTCGATTTGTTGAACCCGAATCCGACCTGTTTCGGATCCGGATTGATCAAAACCCAAAATTTTCGGATCAAATTTGTGTTGAATTTTTGGGTCTAGATAAAGGCTTGTTGTTGTTATAGTTGTTGTATAGAAATTTAAGAATTTTTTTATTTTGAAAAATTAATAGAAGAATTTTAATTACTCAACAAGTTGAATGCGTGCATTCATATTCCAATTATTGTTGGTGGTAAGATCGTAATTAGTTATTGCTGTCATCGGTTATCCTTTGGAGGAAAATCCCCGCAGCTCTGTTTGTCCGCGACGTGTACACTTATAGAACAACGCCCGCATAATTCTAATCGTTTATCATTACGCCGTTGGTGGTCCCTAGGGGTGTCAATTTCGGGTCACGGGTCGGGTTCGGGTCAAACCCGAAATTGACCCGACACTGTTCGGGTTCGGGTCGGGTTGACCCGTTTTTGCAAACGGGTCAATTTTCTGGACCCGAACCCGACCCGCTTCGGGTTCGGGTCGGGTTCGGGTTGACCCGAACCCACTTCAGTCGAGCGCGTGTTTCAGTCGCGCGAGGGTTTCGGTAGCGCGCGGCAGCCGGCAGCAGCAGGTTTCGATCGCGCGCGGTTTCGCCGTTTCGGTCGCGCGCGATAGCTGGCAGCAGTCGCGCGGGGGAAGCCAGCAGCGGTCGCGCGCGGTGCGAGCCTGGCGGGCTGAGTGGCGGACGACGGATCTGGTTCCGGAATGCGCTATGGGCTTGAGCCGCTCGAGTCTTGACGCGGACAGACCTCAGAGGCGCAGACGACGCCGTCGACGCGGACTGAAACACGCGCTCGAATGACGCGAACCCGGGTCAAACCGGGTTGATTCCGGGTCAACCCGAACCCGACCCGGTTTTAGAAACGGGTCGAAATCTTCAACCCGAACCCGACCCGATTCGGGTTCGGGTTGACCCGAACCCGAAATTTTCGGGTCGGGTTCGGGTCGGGTTTTCGGGTCGGGTCAAATGTTGACAGCTCTAGTGGTCCCGCAGTGGTTTTTGAAAGAACTTACGATTTTGTAGCTCGCATACGTCGCGATCGTGTAATTAGCTGTCATTTATTGAGCAGCTGCGGTCAGGTTGATCTCAGCCGTTGAAATCTAGCGACGGAACGGCTGTCATCTTTCAAAAACGCATGCGCAATGCATTGAAAAATTTTCGAGTTGCCTAAATTCATAGAAAGCTGATTTGAAAGGCTTGTCATCGTCAAAATGATAGTTTCTCATTTTAATTCTTCTTTAGATTTCGTGCGGGCATGAAATTGTTTTAAGTGATCATTATCACCCTTCACTCTCAAACAAAACTTGCACCATAGGATTTTTAGATATTATATCAAGCTAGGGTTGGTCATTTTTTCGGGCAGATTAGGGGATTTAATCGCATAATTATTGCGAGTAATTTTTTTCGTTGAATAATAGGCCGCAACCGTAACATCGAAATTCATGCAATGATTTGATCATTTTGAATTCAAATTTATCAATAGAGGACACCAAATCTTATTCACAAGTAGGAATTAGGATAATAGAAAAAGTAAAGCCCTGATAATTTACTAAATTCTTGATAGAAAGTACTGATTGATGTTACTATATGACTTACGTTTCATTTGGTATACAACTTTTGATTACTATTTTTTGACTACTTCAAAGAAATTTTTATACCAAAAAGTAGTTGTATAAAGTGTTAACACACAAAATCAACATGCTGCAAGAACTTCATTGATATCATGCTCCAGCCACTACAACAGAATCACTCATGCACTATCTCTGTAGTTACGGTTTGCAGAAACCGAATACATTAAATTTGTAACTGATTGTTCTACAGTTTTATATAAACTTCTTATCCTAGTAATGGAAAACATGCTTGCTGAAACAATACAAAGTATTTTTCTTCTTTATGTCTTTCTGAATTTCTCTTATACAATTCTTTTATAAAGTAGTAAGAAATCTATCCCAAACCAAACAAAACCTTAATGTCTCAAAATCATCCATTGATTCCCTCTATAAGGTTTAATTTTAAGTATAGATATACCTAAGTGGGTACATATGAGTTAAATTGGATATTATGACTGAATAAATGCTTGTCATAAAGTGAATAATTTTAAATAGTTTGTAGTATCAAAGTAATTGAAGAACTCATAAAGAGCTCCATGATGAACCAATCTTCTTTGATGAAATCTTCGAATACTTTACATTTAACTGGTGAATAGTCTTTGCATGATTGGATGAGTTCTTTTGAATGATCAATGCATTGTAATTAGGGGAGTTCTAATTCCTCTCCACATCAAATACTCAAAAAACCATTCTAAGTTCATTAAACATTTTGTGTACCACAAACATTAGGGCTTTAATCAATTCTAAAAATGGCTTAATTAAGTTAAGTTAAGCAAATTCAACATTGATAAAGAAAGTAAATTATTCATTTTAAATCCTAATGAATATCTATCAATATCATAGATTATTTCTCGTTCAGAGTGTTTGGGTCTATCTGGAAGATATTTATCCAATTTTTTTATATAAGAAATATTAGTTCAAAATATATATTAGGTGAGATAAATACTCCAATAAATTCTCGTCAAAATCAATTAAAATTCAAATGCTTATTAACCAAAATTTGAGTTTCGAATGTATTACCTGCTTAAGTAATCAATTGTTAGGATATCTTGATGCAAAATACATCACGATGACCTTTAAATTCTTTAAATTTGAATTAAGATTAAGGCTTCATTTGGGGCGGCTTTCATGATGCTTTTTAAAGCATCTTTTTAGTATAAACATTTCTAATTCAAGAAATTTTTACATTAAATGGTTACATTAAAAAGCAGTAAAAAAGCCACCCCAAATGAAACCTAATATGAAATTTTGAATTACCCTAACTTTAGTACAAATCCAAATACTTTAATGCTTATCATAATCGGATACCCTAAAATAATCATTTTCCAACAAAATATAGATGTTCTAAGGCTGTTGATTCTATTTGGGATAATGTTAATACTTCGGTTGAACTTGTTGATGGTCTTAACCATGTGGCTCGTGTCGTGGAGCCTGAGATTGTGACGGACGCTCCAGCAGTTGTGGTTGCTTTGGTTCCTCCTCTGGAGGTTTCGGAGGAGATTCCTCTAATTGTGGTTTATTCCTAGATTAATACTAATGCTTGTGTGATGGAGGGTGTTAGTGTGCTTGATGGTGCTCTTTCCCCAGTTATTGTTGAGAAGTCTCACAGTGGCTGAGGTTCTGGTGAAATTTTGGTTGATACTGTTGAAGGCCAATGTGGTATTAATCTGATCGTGGATGATGGTTCTATTAATTTGGGTGGGTCAACAGCTGTTTCTCCTGTTACTGAGTCAGTTACACCTGTTGGGGTTCTTACGTCTGCACAATTTATTGATGTGTTAGTTTCTCTAATTTCAAATGTTGCTTTACAAGTTCATTTAGGCAAGTCTAGAGATTGCTATGTGGATAACTCGGATTGGTTGAATGTTTCCCCTGTTAGTCTGGATGGGGATCAGACGATTTTTGCTAACTCTTCTAGGAGTGTTCAGGAATCGTATAAGGTGCAAGTCGATCATCTCGTGAAAAATGATTTTACTTTGGTTGGGGGAAATCGTCGTCGCAGGAAATCCAAATAAGCTTTTTGGCAACCATTGATGGCGGCTTCTTGCTGGTCTTTGTGAGGGATTTGGTTTTGATGGTCTGTTGCTTGCCTTTTGGAGGGCCCTTGTCTATTGTTTGGGTGGAAGCCCGTTTCGGTGATTCTCCCTTTCTTTTCCGATCGGTTGCTCCACTGTGTATTTTTTTTTTAGTTGTTATTTGCTCTTTTTTCATTGGATGTCTGTATCTTCCTTTTTATGGAATAAAATTTCTTGTGGAAAAAAAAATATTATATATAGATGTTCAAAGTCACACAAAATGTTAATCTAAATCATTAGTAGAGTTAATTAAAGAAGATCAATTGAGAAAAATAATAAAAATATCAATACAATTCAGCATTCTTAAACATTGCTAATGATAATCATTGAAAGGATTAATGGAAACTCAACGGTCAAAAAATTTAATTAGCGAAAATGGTTAAGCAAATCTCAGAATTAAAAGCCAAATTATATAGAAATTTTGAAAAATGGCGTGGCACATAGATTTAATCCATGCAGTACACAGCCAATGAAGCGCCAACGCTTGTCAATAACGTGGCTTGTGGGATTATTTATTAATAGAGACTCTGCAGGAGCCTTATTTTATTCATCTCTTAAAAAGACTTTTGCATTTTAAATTTAGCAAATATTATATTACTCCATTAATTTTAAATTTATAAATGAGGTGGCAACTTGATCTACAAGGACATTTAAAATATAAAATATTATTTCTATTTTTTTTAATTTTGAATTAATTATTCTTATTATTTTATTATTTTTCTTCTAAAGTTTTTTTAATTAATTGAAGTGAAATATAGGATAACGGTGAATTGAAGAGAAGAATAATTGTAAATTATTATTGATGCGTCATTAAAAAATTATCTTGATCGGGCACGAATCTCGAAGCAAAATCAAGTTGAAAACTTTCAAAATTAAAATTGGGACCATCCGAACTCCGATTTCAACAAACTTACAGTCAAACTTAACGTCTCGTAAATACGAACCCAATGACACCAAATTCGACTCAATCTGAGGCCAAATGAGTCCAAATCAAGGACCTGAAGAGCTGCTGGAAGGTTCAAACCACAATTTGGATTACCAAACGGTTTCAAACATTACATACTTATAGTCGAATCGAGCGGCTCGACGAGACAAATCTAACGAGCCCAAGATCGCCAAATTCCAACATCATTAAGACCTTCAAATATCTGACAAATAGTCCACAATCATGGGATTCAATATCGACTGTCCATCCAACCACTCCCCATTTACTCTTGATCTCTCACCTATTTACGGGTCATGCCACTACAGAAATCTATAAATAGACCCCTCATATATCTTGAAAAGGGTGCTCCAAGTAAGAAGAGAACAAGGAAGAAGAGAAGGAAGAGAGGGAAGAAGCTCCTCCTCGACCACCCCCAGACTTCCGCCGAACCACCACTTGAGGCCCTCACCTCCGCTGGACCACTGCTTGACGTCGTTGCTCTATCGGACCACCACCTGAGTCCTTGAGCTTCGTCGGACCACCACTTGAGGCCCTCACCTCCGCCGGACCACCGCCTGAACTCGTTGCTCCGCCAGACCACCACTTGAGGCCCTCACCTCCGCCGGACCACTACCTAACGTCGTTTCTCTGCCGGACCACCACCTGAGGCCCTGAGCTCCATCGAACCACCACTTGACGCCGAGAGTTCTCCTAAAGTTCTACTATGGTCTTTCAGACCTCTGTCTCCTACCGACTAAGGTCCTTCCGACCTCCATCACCAGACATTAGTCTTTCAGACCCCTGTATCCTGCCAACTACGGTCTTTCAGATCCCGATCTTCTGCCGACTACAATCCTGCCGACCTCTGTCGCCTACTATGGTCATTCCGACCTCCATCACAAGATAATTGTAATAACCCAAGATCCGTGTAGCGAAAGGATTCATCTGATTTTTTTTTTCTATTTCCCTCTTCTTTTCTTTTCTTTCTATCAATTTTCCTCATTTGCTGTTCATATCAATCCATACATACATATATCCAGAGCCAGAGATAATTACATTACAGAAAAGAAACTGCAGCGGATACTATAATTCACAAAATATACAACAGTCAAAGTACGGTCAAAAGAAAATATTACACTAGCCATACAGGCTACAAAAGAAAGCCTACCAAGGCTACAAAAGAAAAGCTACGGAACTCGGCAGAAAGATCGTCAAGCTGGAGGCCCTGCACCTGAAATCATTGACCACATATAATGAGCTTACAAAGCCCAGCAGGTCACCAAAGCCTACAACTGAAATCAAAGCACGACACTGAAAACAATATGCAGGTTAATCAAATCAAGTCAAATCAATCAATCGAACATGATCAACGAGTCAATGCAATACAGAAATCAATAGTCAATAAAACCAATCAATGCAGCGGCAGGTAAATCGATAAATCAATTCAATCAATCAATATTCGTCAATCAAAACGATACGGTCAAATCAGTACAATCTAATCAATGAAGTCAATCGAGAAAAACGATACGAGACAATGAATCTATAAAACAGTCCATACGGTGTAGAACAGTAGCAACAGTGAATCTATAAAATCTATAGGCAATAGAATCTATAAGCAAATAAGCAGTAGTACGATATCCATGTTCATGCTATCAATACAGTATCTATATCTATCAATGTTCTATCAACGTTCAGTAGAATCAATGCCCAGTAGTCAATCGATAAATCAATTCGATAAATCCAATCAATATCAATAAACCGATCCAAAATCAATAAATCAATACAAATCAGGAAATCTATACGATGCTATATCATATACATGCAATTTCATACACTGGTCTTACTCGACAAGCCCAAACACTAGTCATGATGCTGTTGTAGTTATCAATCGTTCAATATCAATAGTGCTGTTGTAGTGGTCAATCTATATCAATAGTGCTGTTGTAGTTCGTTCAATATCAATAGTGCTGTTGTAGTGGTCAATCTATATCAATAGTGCTGTTGTAGTTCGTTCAATATCAATAGTGCTGTTGTAGTTCGTTCAATACACGTTGGTTTCTATAACCAACGTTCAACTAGGTTTCCACTTGTCTTTCAGCAATCAATCAATATCAATACAATAATCGATGCAATAAGCAATATTAAAGAAATCAAGAACGATCATATCAATAGTCATAGGCAGATCAATTCAATCTATCAATTCCGGGAAAATCAGAAATCATACGAAAATCGGGCAGAGTAACGGTAGTCTATCGAAATTACACAAAAAGCCTGCAAAAAGACAAATTCTGAATTTCACCAAATTACAACAGAATAACCACGGCATCAATGCAAGACTATCAATCTATAGAATCCAAATCAATTCAGGTCTTGATATTATTATATTCAATTAAAAGCGCGTAGAATCAATTCCGACCGGTAAAATCTTCGTAGAATACAGTCGAATCGTGTACAATAATCATATCTATAACATACTAAAAGTTGTGCGGTGAAAGTTGTGTCAAATCAAAATCATGTCGAAAAGTCGACTACGAAAACACAAAACAGATCACAACTCGGTCAAAACACAATATCTTCGAAAACAGAAGTAAGGTTCGGAGTCCTTACAGCGAGATAAACAAACTATCCAACAGCAACGAACGACGAAAATCGCTCCGCGGGCCTCGAAATCGAACTTTTCCCTTTGCTTTTCCGCTCCTTCTCTCTCCTCAGATATTTTGATTTTATAAAATGTTTTTCTCTCTCTTCAAAACGAGCTGATTTTCTTATATCTATACACTGATCGGCCAGGCCGATATTCACATCGTCCCGGGACGATCAGACCAAATCCTGATCGTCCTGGATCGTCCTGGATCTCACCCAGGGCTATTGTCTGGCCGATCATTTCTACAGTACTATCGTCCTGGACGATCTCACGATCGGCCTGGACGATCTGTGCAGAAATCCTTCCAGAAAAACACACCAGAAATCAGCTGTTCAATGCACTGATCGGCCTGGACGATCTCAACATCGTCCTGGCCGATTCTGGGAGGAAAATCATTTTTCCAGCGGCTAAAGTAAAGGAACGAGGTCTTACAATCTCCCCACCTTAGAAAAATGTCGTCCCGACATTTCCCTAAGGGTACAGAGCAAAAACAGAAGCAAAACGAGACAAAACAGAATCGCGCAAATCACAACGAATCAGACGATAAATAAAAACTCGTACCAGTCACATTTGCAGGCATTCCTGGTGCATCCTCCTCCATCTCTTGCTCATTTCCAATCAGATCAGTCGGGACAGTCGGAGCAGTCGGAACCATCGGAACAGGTCCTTGTCTTTCAGAACTTGGGCATTCTGTCACTCTATGTCCATATCCACCACATCGGAAACATTGCCCAGTCCTCAGATAACATTGTCCCGGATGTCTTTTCCCACAACATTTACAAACATTAAATCTTGCTCTGCTACTTTCCCCACTCTTCTTGCTACGGCCAGAGCGTTTTGCTAATTTGTCACTCACCATCTGAGCGACCATATTAGCAAACTTATTCATATTTGCAGATGTGAGTGGGAGATCAGTAGTAGACTCAACTTTCTTTCCTTTCGGATCCATCGGCCTGATCAATACAAATCGTTCGAATCAAAATCGCGGAAATCAAATACGTAAAACAAAACAAATCAAATAATGCAATCTTCAACTCTGGATATAATCAAATCCTTTTCACTACACTTGCTCTGATACCAATTGTAATAACCCAAGATCCGTGTAGCGAAAGGATTCATCTGATTTTTTTTTCTATTTCCCTCTTCTTTTCTTTTCTTTCTATCAATTTTCCTCATTTGCTGTTCATATCAATCCATACATACATATATCCAGAGCCAGAGATAATTACATTACAGAAAAGAAACTGCAGCGGATACTATAATTCACAAAATATACAACAGTCAAAGTACGGTCAAAAGAAAATATTACACTAGCCATACAGGCTACAAAAGAAAGCCTACCAAGGCTACAAAAGAAAAGCTACGGAACTCGGCAGAAAGATCGTCAAGCTGGAGGCCCTGCACCTGAAATCATTGACCACATATAATGAGCTTACAAAGCCCAGCAGGTCACCAAAGCCTACAACTGAAATCAAAGCACGACACTGAAAACAATATGCAGGTTAATCAAATCAAGTCAAATCAATCAATCGAACATGATCAACGAGTCAATGCAATACAGAAATCAATAGTCAATAAAACCAATCAATGCAGCGGCAGGTAAATCGATAAATCAATTCAATCAATCAATATTCGTCAATCAAAACGATACGGTCAAATCAGTACAATCTAATCAATGAAGTCAATCGAGAAAAACGATACGAGACAATGAATCTATAAAACAGTCCATACGGTGTAGAACAGTAGCAACAGTGAATCTATAAAATCTATAGGCAATAGAATCTATAAGCAAATAAGCAGTAGTACGATATCCATGTTCATGCTATCAATGCAGTATCTATATCTATCAATGTTCTATCAACGTTCAGTAGAATCAATGCCCAGTAGTCAATCGATAAATCAATTCGATAAATCCAATCAATATCAATAAACCGATCCAAAATCAATAAATCAATACAAATCAGGAAATCTATACGATGCTATATCATATACATGCAATTTCATACACTGGTCTTACTCGACAAGCCCAAACACTAGTCATGATGCTGTTGTAGTTATCAATCGTTCAATATCAATAGTGCTGTTGTAGTGGTCAATCTATATCAATAGTGCTGTTGTAGTTCGTTCAATATCAATAGTGCTGTTGTAGTGGTCAATCTATATCAATAGTGCTGTTGTAGTTCGTTCAATATCAATAGTGCTGTTGTAGTTCGTTCAATACACGTTGGTTTCTATAACCAACGTTCAACTAGGTTTCCACTTGTCTTTCAGCAATCAATCAATATCAATACAATAATCGATGCAATAAGCAATATTAAAGAAATCAAGAACGATCATATCAATAGTCATAGGCAGATCAATTCAATCTATCAATTCCGGGAAAATCAGAAATCATACGAAAATCGGGCAGAGTAACGGTAGTCTATCGAAATTACACAAAAAGCCTGCAAAAAAACAAATTCTGAATTTCACCAAATTACAACAGAATAACCACGGCATCAATGCAAGACTATCAATCTATAGAATCCAAATCAATTCAGGTCTTGATATTAATATATTCAATTAAAAGCGCGTAGAATCAATTCCGACCGGTAAAATCTTCGTAGAATACAGTCGAATCGTGTACAATAATCATATCTATAACATACTAAAAGTTGTGCGGTGAAAGTTGTGTCAAATCAAAATCATGTCGAAAAGTCGACTACGAAAACACAAAACAGATCACAACTCGGTCAAAACACAATATCTTCGAAAACAGAAGTAAGGTTCGGAGTCCTTACAGCGAGATAAACAAACTATCCAACAGCAACGAACGACGAAAATCGCTCCGCGGGCCTCGAAATCGAACTTTTCCCTTTGCTTTTCCGCTCCTTCTCTCTCCTCAGATATTTTGATTTTATAAAATGTTTTTCTCTCTCTTCAAAACGAGCTGATTTTCTTATATCTATACACTGATCGGCCAGGCCGATATTCACATCGTCCCGGGACGATCAGACCAAATCCTGATCGTCCTGGATCGTCCTGGATCTCACCCAGGGCTATTGTCTGGCCGATCATTTCTACAGTACTATCGTCCTGGACGATCTCACGATCGGCCTGGACGATCTGTGCAGAAATCCTTCCAGAAAAACACACCAGAAATCAGCTGTTCAATGCACTGATCGGCCTGGACGATCTCAACATCGTCCTGGCCGATTCTGGGAGGAAAATCATTTTTCCAGCGGCTAAAGTAAAGGAACGAGGTCTTACAGGTAGTGCGGGCTGCCAGGCGGGAGAGAACATGAATTTTTTTTAATGTTCTGACGGCTTAATTCCGCCGAGAAAAACAGCCGGAATGTATTTTCCTACGCAGGTTTTACCGAAACTGCCTGAAAATGATCAATTTCCGCTTGTAGTAGATGATTTTCTTGTAGTGAACACTGGTCATGCTAGCCACCATCAACCGCCACCAGACACCAAAATCTCTTATCATTAATTGTTGGTTGTAGTCATCCATCACGCAGCCTTCTATCACCAACCATTGCTACTATCGGTACAAGCCGCCGCACCCATAGCCATCACCAGCTGGCTGGTCGTCCATCGCCTCCACTCGCCACTTGCAGCTTCTTCCGCCGGCCGCCGCTGCAACAACCAACCATCAACACTAAATTTTACATTAAATCCATTTTACTTCAAGTTTAATAAAAAAATCAATCACATATATCTATTTTATAATCATTTAAATAATTTTAAATATATTATATGTATTTTATCTTATTTCATTTTATAATGAATTTTTATTTTCATCAAACTAAATGGCCCTAGAAAGAAAAGTGAGGCGGGGAGCCGAGTGCGGTTGGTGATTGTCCGCTCTGTAGTTTGACTGCCCCGCATCTCCACCTACTACTGAACCAAGTTTTTTTTTCTCTCTCTCTCTGATCATAGAAGGACAATCTACTGATCTAGCCTTCCACTTTCTTTCATTACTTACTATAAGAATTTATCAAGAGCTATTAATATAATAATAAGTAAGAATTGAAAAAAAAAAAAAAAACATTCGTAAAATGGTTGATTCATTAAAATTATAAAATATCATATAAAAATTATAGTTCAACTATTTCTGCAAAGTACCACTAAAACATTTAATTTTTCTAAAATAAATTGCTAAAATAAGGACGAAATCAACTTCTCTTTTTCGGAGGTGGATAAAATAAAATTTTGAAATGCATAATCTTATAAATAAAATAAAATAAAAAAGATATTTTGTAAGGAATTTGAACAACTATATTTTTTGAAGGCCAGCGTAAAATAGTTAAAATATATATATTTTTTAATTAAAAAATTTTTAAGATGGGCAATTATCCAACCTGAGCGCTTTTGGGTTCCACCCACTAATTAAAAGTTAGTAATTTTTCCATTAATTTTTTTTTATATTTATTTTACCCAAAAAATTTACTTATAAAATTCTATTAAATATTTATCAAAACTTCTAATCATAAGATTTTGTAATGGCAAACTATATGAGGAAATATGTAGAAGTTCAGCTTGGCAAAAGTTGACACGTTTCAAATGGCAGATGCGTGGGGTCTTTTTTTTTTGTGTGGTTGTCGACGGGAAATAGGGCTTTTTTGAAATTTCAGGTGCCGTTGGCCGCTTATCTCAACAACCTCAATAATAAATATTGGGCAAAAATGCATTCGATTTTTTGTAAAGAAAAATTATTTTTTTTTTAAAAAAGCTTTAAAACATATTTTATCGCACGGGACAATTATTTGAGGTGGCACTATCATCGCCGCTCAAAGCGATGACAATCATTATTTTTATTTGAATCTTTCCTCACAACTGGAAAAATTATTATGCGTGGTGTCACTCAATGTATGGTGCATTGGAAGACGTGACGTGCCCGAATTGGCCTTCGGATATGTTCGGACTCCACACAGAATAATCTCACCACAACTGGAGTGTAAACGAGTCGCGAGCTTGGATCACATCTAATTTAAGCTTGAACTTTATTTTACATGTCCAAGCTAGCTCATGAGCCAACGCGTTTATTATGAAAGAGAGAGAATTGTTATGACTCAAGTAATTATTACAATAAATTGTGAAAAAATTAGAAATTAGAAGAAAATAATAAAGAACCATTTAATATAAGAAATTAAAAGATAATTTTTAATAATTTGTACTTAAAAAAATATTAAATACTAATATATTTTAACTTTTTAAGTACATTTTATATTAATATTTTTAGACGAGTAAGCTCAAGAGCTAATGAGTTGAGTCGGGAGTAGCTCAAGCTTAGCTAGTTAGCTCATTGAGCTCGGCTCGGAAAAAAACAATTTATTGAGTCGAGCTCGAGCCGGCTCTTGAATTAACTTGACTGACTTACACCCCTACTAAGAACCAATTAGCCATTGGAGGTCGAAGCAATCTTCTCCTCTTCTTATAAACTACTCATGGCCTCCGTAAGTCATCTTCTCTCCTCTAAATTTTCAAATATTTCGTTGGCTAATTTGTGGGCTCATTTTTATGAGTTTCTTTTACAAGATGAACTTAAAATTTTTAATTTAGTAACCATTTAATTTTAATTATGATTAAGTTATTTTTCCTTTGGACAAGTTAAAAGTTTGTTTTATATTAAATGTGAATGATGGTTTATATTTTTTTTGCAATTTTACGTTTTTTTATTTTTCTTTGAAAAATAACGAGAAATAATTATTGCAATTTATTTTTGGAGGCTATTTAATTTGATGAAAAAAAAATGTAGAGTAAAATACAAATAGGGTAAGAAAATGTAGTGTATTAAAAGTATTTTTGAGTTATTTACTATAGTGCATTATAAATGTAGGATTTTATTTGATTTTTTATTTAGATTGAAGGGATTAGAATAGTAGTTGATCGGAGATAGTAGATGGTGCGGGGTGAGGCGGGCCGCGACAAACGGTGGTGCTTAGCAGGAAACGACAGGCCGTGGCAGTTGGTTGCCGGTGAATTTCAAATACACTCAAAATAAGCAAAAATGTGATTGTACGTCCTTATTATATGTTACAATTGAGAAGATTGATAAGTTATTGTAGTTAATTATTGACTAGTTATGTTTTTTGTTGAGAAGATCGACTACTGGATATTATAGTTAATATGTGTGTAATGTGGTGAATCAGCTTATCTCTAATACTTACCACTTACCGTACTTATTCCCATATTTTGTATTTTATAACTTATGCAGGCACTACCTTTGCCACCTTATTTCCCTTTCGGTTAAGGTACCCCTTTATAACATTTTGTTTAATTAGCTTTTTATAGACAAAGAAAGGACATAGAGGTATATATATACATGAAATGTAATATATATATATATAAAAATATATTTCACAATATCGAAGAGAATTGTTTCTCCTTCTTTGTTTTGTTGGTTATGCTTTCCCTTCTCGCGAGACTAATACGTTAGAGTGGTATCAAATCCTAGGGCTCCAGGGAAATGGTCGATTGCAGCAACTGTGTAAGGGTTGATGACGACAGCACCCTGAATGCCTTGTGGGAGGCACAAACCATCTTAACTCGACAGCTAAATGATGTGAACATGGAGCTTTTCATGTTGTCTACTGAAATTAATGCACATGGAGTTTCAGGCAATCCAGTACGTGTTACCCACACGGCCACCGAATCAAGCCCCACAGCTAGAGACCATACCAGCTATGACGAGGGAGAGTCCTATAACGAAACCCACGATGAGTTCAAGTGTTGATCCCAGATAATACTGACTCAGAGGACGAAAAGGAAGCTTACGTGGATCAGGCAGTGACCGATTCAGGGGAGGAAGAACTTCAACATTATTGGGTGAGGCCTCATAGATTGGGAATGGTTAATCGGCCACATCAAGAATTTTTGGAAAAGCTCGATATTTTATTTTTTAATAGTAAATTGCGTATAGAAGATTATTTAGATTGAGAACAATTGGTTGATACTATTTTTGAATACATGGAGATTTCGTCGGATAAGCAAGTGAGGTATGTAGCTTGCAAACTTTGTGGTGGTGCAGGCACGTGGTGGCAGCAACTCTTACAAGCGAGGCGAAGAGAAGGAAAGTGCAATGTTCACAACTGGCGCTGAATGAAGCAATTCCTACTGACTCATTTTTTACCTATCGACTATGAGCAGATTTTATATCACAAATATTAGTGTGGTGTGCAAAGAAATTATTCAATGAACGAGTACACAAAAGATTTTTATAGGCTAAGCGCACGAAAGGATATGAATGAAACAACTAATCAGCTAGTAGCTAGGTATATCGAGGGACTTAGAGATGCGATTCAACATAAATTTGTGAGAACCCTTTGAATCATTCAAGACTTTTGGTGCAGTTCATCCAGTACGATCTGGGTTCGTTCGAGACGAACAATTAGAATGTTGATTTCGTCTGTACGAATCGTCTGGACGAATTGAACGAGATCAGAACAGAGGCATTCGTGCATGTACGATATTAATTATTGTTTGTATGATTTGTGTCTGAATGCAAAACAGAGACGATCGTCCCGATACGAAATTAAACATCGTCTGTACGATATTCATCTGAGAATAGAATAGAGACGTTCATCCTGGGACGAACATAAATTTGTTCCGTACGATCGAAAATATCTATTTCGTTATTTATTCACCATTTGCTTGTTTTGGAGAGAGAGAAAGAGCATGATAGAAAGAAAAGGAAATAAGAGAGGAATCCGGTTTTTAGGCGACTTCGAGTCGTTTTCGTCCGTCGACGTAGTTGGAGAAGTTGATCGACTCGAGATAAGGCACATTATGCCTATCTCAATTTTCAAATGTGAAAGTTTTGAAGAATATTTCGATTAAAATTTTGTATCCGTTAGCAAAAAATGAGGATAACTTTTCACCGGTAAAACTTTTACCACGTAACTTTTTATATGTCGTAGAGATTATGATTCTACATATTCTAACTATTTTCTGGAAAATTTTTTCCGGGTATTATGAAATCTGTGAGATTTTTATTGAATAGAAAATTTTTGGGACGTTGAAAAATAGTGCTACACTATAAGAAAAGTCTTAAAATATTGTTTTACACAGTCCTTGATAATCTGGTAAATTTTTGAAATTGTGCATTTTTGCCTCGTTGAATTTTCTGTTGTCTACCGTTATACAATCGGATGATGTTTTGATTCATGCTCAAATGCTCTATAAATGTTATAATGTGATGATATATGTGCTCATGTGATTAAAAGATATCTGCTGGGAGTTATAAGGGGTTAGAATCCTTATAGATTCTATCTATGTCAGGGAATAAAAGGAGGCATAAGGGGTCAGAATCTTTTGAGATTCTGTCTGTATCGAGGAATAAAGGGAGGCATAAGGGGCCAGAATTCTTTGAGATTATGTCTGGGTCGGGGAAATGTGACATGATCTGAATAATTTTGTATATCTTATATGTTCTGGTGCTGTAAGCATAAATGGAGACATAAGGGGCCAAAATCCTTTTAGATTCTGTCTGGATCCGAAAAATATGATCTGAATAACTCTGTGACATGAGTTTCTTTACAATTATTCTGTTCTTTTCCATTTTCTGTTTTGTATGATTATCTGAATTCTGTTTTATTATATGTTATGTACGATTATCTGAATTCTGTACAATTATATAGATTCTGTACGATTATCTAAATTCTGTACGGTCATCTGAATCATGAAATGTTTGTTATGTATTTCTGATTTGTGATTTTCAGTTTAGTGAATTATTTAACTTGCAATTAACTATTTTTATGAGTTCAGTAAAATATTTGAAATAGAAGAGTATTTGGAAATTTAGATCAGCTGGTGTGACTTGTTGAGCTGTTAGCTCACTGTGATTTTATTCATGATTTTCAGGATCTGATAAAGGGTGAGAGATTGTGGACTAGCAGTTCAGGATCTGATCTGAAGTTATAGGTATTTTGGTATTTTGATTTTTGTACAGTCATGGCTAGTTTACTGTTCAGTTCTGTAATCTCTGTCTGAAGCCATGTACTGTAATGTATATGATTATTTTGATGAATGAAAGAAACTTTGTGGATGAGTTTTCTGTGTTTGGATATTTTATTAGCTCTGTGGTTCAGTATTATTTCAATGAATATCGGCAGAAAAATCTGAAAACAATTCCAAAACTAGATATTGGGGTTCGGTGTCGTGGCTCAACACAATAGAACCTTTCCTGGTCGGGTTGGGTTGTGACAAAATTGGAGCTTAACTCCCTATGGACTCTGTCCCAGACCATTAATTATGCTTTAAAAGATGAATTACGATTGAAGGAAACAAACAAATCCTCCACTAGATGGCACTAGAGAGATGTCAAATGAAGGTAAGCTTCCGATCACAACAACCTCGCAGAACAAGACAATAAGTTTGACCCCTATAGCCCCCGATCCAAAACTTCAGCCCAAATAGTGGCCTACAGCTAAGGATAATCCTTATGTTTGACACACTACGTTGAAGTACTTTCATTATTTTCAATCAAGTCACAAATCTAATGAATGCTCAAACAAGAAGGAGTTATAGATTGTGGATGCTGGGGATGGTAACCATTCCTCATAAATTGAGTTGGAACTTAGAGACGAAGAAGAGGATGTCATGGGAGATGAAGTTGAACCTCTAACATGTGTACTAGAAAAGTTATTACTAGCCCCTCACTAACAATTTAAATCACAGCGGAATGCACTATTTAGAACTTGTTATACTATCAATAGAAGGTATGTGACCTTTTAGTTGACAGTAGATGCACCGGGAATATTATTTCTCTATCTATAGTTTAAGCCCTACAATTGAAAACCACTGAAAATCCTCATCCGCATAAGATCAGTTGGGTGAAGAAGAAAATAAAGATATTAGTCTCAGACAAAATGTCATTTATTTTTTTACTTTTGTAAGCACTACACATGCAAAGTTTTATGTGATGTTTTGGAAATGGATGTTTGCCATCTCATTTTAGGAAGACCATGACAATTTGATATGGGGACAATGTATAATTGTCGGCTGAATGAATATTAGTTTGATTGGAATGGCCAGAAGTTAAGACTCCTTCCTAGTTCTACATATAATAAGGTGGTTGAGCAAAAAGAGTAAAAGTGCTATGCGCCTCATTCATGGACCAGATTTGTTAAAAACATGGAAAGAAATGGCCTCTATGCTCGCTTTGGTTTTAACAAAGAAAATGAGACTAAATTACTCATTACACTACCTGAGAGTGTGCTAAAACTGTTACATGAGTTTTTATATGTGGGACTTCCTAAATTATCAAACATCTTACCACCCTTGAGAACAATTCAGCATCAAAAAGATATTGTAAATGGGCATATTCTTCCAAACCTTCCACACTACAAGATGAGTACGTCCCAAGAAGATTGTTATATTTGTTAAATGTTGATCGCCTTTGCTTGCAAAGGATCTACCATAATTGTAGCACAACTATGATTGCTACTTGTATGTGTCATGTAAGGAGTATGATCATCTATGCATGTTAGCTGGTAATACGTTGTATCCGCTGTCACTACTCATAAGCAGGTCAATACACTTGTTTTTTAGCTGATAATTATTGGTGGTAAGCAGGTTATCTTCACTATAACCTTCGCTTCTTCATCTCTAGTCATGTTGTATTCTTCATATGTGATTTTGCATGAATCAATGTGCTGCTATGTTTTACAAATTGATCTTGTGCTTATAGGAGACTGATCAATTCGTTTGCAGTTAGGTGACATTGATTGTGTGCGAGTTGCAAATATTTCTATCTTCTCAAATTAACATTGATTAGTAATTCATCATGTATCGACCCTTATTGCTCACAGGGATTGATGCACTTGATTGTATATTGATGTTGATCACAGGGTGTTGTATTTGTTGCGTGCCTTCCACATTCAATTCATGAACACCGCTACATTCAATGTGACCATCTTGCCTCCCATTATTGTCTGCGAGCGAGATTGTGTTTATCATCATATGCGAGCAGTTGTATTTCTTTGCGTTCTTACTACTCTTTGCATGACACGAGTCTCCTTTTTGTTCATTGGCATTTATTTGGATGACCAAAATTAGTAGTTAGTATTTGTATTTCAATTTCATTATGCATTTTATTATTAATTTAAGAAAATTTCTTTTTATTTTTTTTTCTTTTAATAATAATAATAATATTATTATTATTATGAAAATAATAATATTTTTTTAATATTAAATCTTATCTTCTCGTTGGGTTGTGAGTTTGGCACACTGGAAGTGATGGGATCATATCGACTTGCGACCAGGATAGTGAGGAAGGAGATTGGTTTGCGACTAAGTAGTGAAGAGGGACCGATTGCTGTGAGCGTACGGGATAGGTGACTGAGTTCGATCTAGTGTGGGAAGTTGGATGGAGAGCGGAACAGGTGACGGGATCGAGTGAAGGCTGCGATTCGTGCTGGTTCAGGCATTGGTCATGAGGTGACTTCGGTGTGGAGCGGGAGAGTGCAGTGGTTGTTCGGCTGCAAGATTCTGCTCGTTTGGAGGAGTTCAGTCGGATGAGGTAAATGTGCCCAAATTGCTTGCGTGATAGCAGGGAGGAAGTAGGTTTAACGCACGAGTCGGTCAGGGCTCGAGAGTGGATCTCGATTTGGTTTGGCCGAGGGTTGGGAGTCAACGAGAGGCAAGGGGATTGAAAGGAGATAAGTTGATGGATCGAATGGCTACAGGCTTCAAACGTGTGGCTATAAATTTTGAACAAGAGGGGATGCGAAGTTAGATCGGATTTGCAGCTATTGTAGAGGGCGTGAGATTGTTTGACTAGAGAAAGAGATTGGAGGTTTGATGAGGTGCCGAGATCTATTCGTGAATAGAGAGAAAAAAGGGTCAGTCGCGGCGTTTGTGGAGGTTTTGTGTGTCATGACAGAGGGTTTAGATTTGTTGTTGGAGTAGATAGAGTCGAACTGAGAAGTGTTCGACTGGGAGATCAGGATTGGGGAAAGATCAGAGGAGGAAGGGTGTTCGTGTGCTGCTTGGTGAAGATTGGATCATCTTTGATGAAGCAGTAATGAGAGCATTTTCGCGTGAGGAAGCAAAACAAATAGAACACCTCTTTATTCTTGTTTTAACTACGAAGCCTAAGTAGAGATCACAGAGATCATGGGGAGAGATTATTCTATTTGGACATCAGACACAGCTTACCGCCCAGAGGCGAATCAGGTGCAATCATGTAATCCAGTACCGAGCAGTACCGAGCTCAGTACCAAGCAGTACCGAGCCGCAGTACCAAGTAGGAGGTGACTTCGCGCATTTTCCTTGGGCTCTGGACAGCGTTCGGTGTCCGCACATAATAATTTGCCAATCAATGGGGAGAGACAAATGGAAGTCATGTGAGGCTTGTCATCAATGTGAGGAATTCAGACTCGAGGTAATACGTGATTTAAATTTTTATTTTTGATTTGATGATGATTTTTTTAATGTTTGTGATAATAGTAATTATTATTACTATTAAATTATTATTATTATTATTATTAAATAACAAAAATTGAAACAAAGATTTCTGCCTCGATTTTCGTGTAACTTCCTCAAAATTCATAGACGATTGCCCTAAAAATCATGTTGATTTCCTTGTGCGGTTTTCATTGAGCAAAATTACAGACATTTTTCGATGATATGGACATTTCGAACGGAATGGTGAAGTCCATTTTGCAATCGTAAATCATTTGGACAACGTCGCGTGTCATTTTTGAGTGTCGGTCGCCGATTTTGACTGGTCATCCGATTCGATTAGGCGAATTCAACATTCTAATCGCAATGACGCAATCCGTTTGGCAATCAGAATTTATTTGACCCTTCAAGCGACGTGTGCGACGTGCCATACACGTTGTTAAAATCATGAATTTTGCCTTTTTACGTGAGTACTTCGATATAGGGGTCAACAACTTTGCTAAGAAAGGAATAGTTGAATCACATTCCTTAAATAATACTCCTACTATTACTATTTTTACTGAAGGCTTGCTTTTGGGAATAACAAGCACAATCGTTTTCTATATGTTACATGATAATTAACTCAACTCTATGTCAACTCTATATCAACTCTATATTTATGAATCCATAGTTGTCTATTACTCTTATAAGTTAACAAATTCAAAGATCCTTTCACTGATACCCATAAGTTATACTCTAACAAACTTATACTTTAGGATTTCAATGAAAAAAATGGAAAAAAATGTTGGGTCTATCACACTTCCACATCAATTCAAAGAATTCAAGATTAAAGCAAAGTTCCATGTTATTTTTACCAATACTTCTTTCAAAGTCTTGCTTGAAAGACCCTAAATTCATGAATATGAACAGGTTCCCACTACACTTCACCATTGTTGCATCCATTGTGAAGGATCATTGGTTCAATTTAAATAAATTGCCTAAATTTTGAGCTAGAGAGAGAACAAATAAAAACATACCTTTTGCTTCAACTATTAGAAACTTGATATATGTTCAAATTTATATGAGACTGAACTTTTTTTTTTTTTTTTGGAAACTGTGATATTATAAAAATATCAAACTAGTTCAAAATTTAAATCATTTGAGAATGAAAAAAAAAAAACTATGATATACTTTCAGGGGATTTAAGATTTTATGCTTAACATATAAAAATAATCAAACATATTAGACATACTTTCAGAGAAAAAAAATGATTATATATATATATATATAGAAGGTAAAGATCATATATTAAGGCATTGTTTGGAACGACTTTTTTATTGCTTCTTAAAATATAACTTTAGTAAAAAATTTTACAAAAATTCAAAATTTTATGCTAAAATTTTGTTTTAGGAAGCAATAAAAAAGTTATCTTACACGAACCCTAAGTGGCCCTCACTTTATATTCCACAATTAAAGCCATAATCAATTCCAGTTATAAATAATAGTATTGAAAAAAAGATTCATATAGCCGACCCGACGTAATGAGATAAAGGTTTGATATTATTGTGTTGCTATTATTCATTTTTTTAATACTGCACTAATCAATTCCTTAATGGGAAGAATTCTGTTTATTAAAAGCCATCTTTCGAGTTTTTGTGAATTTTGAACATATGTATTACAAATAATTTTAATCATTCCCAATAGTACATAAAAAATTTCAATGAATGAAACAACACATTAATATTTGAGAGCTTTGAATACAATTATACTGAAACATGCCAGAATCTCTTAGTCATCTGCTGATTGATGGCTTATATGCTACTTATTAGAGGCTTCTATGACCTAAAGTTGAGAGATGACAGTACATGTAAAATAAGAATTGGTGCTGTAGCAGTCTTAGATTATGGCTGTGGAGAACAGAAGTAGTACATATATTTGATTCAAGTTGAAATAATACCAATATATCCAGCAATTAAGGCCAAAATGCATGAGATGAAGTATGCACTTGCAACAATAACTGGTTCCTTGTAGCCACATAGTTCGAAGTGGTGGTGAATCGGTGACATTCGAAAGATTCGCCGTCTAACCCCGAACAACTTTCTAGTGACCTTCATGAAAAGCACCTAAAATTTCAAGAATTTTTTGTGTTTAGTAATTTAAATGATCAAGAGTACATATTTAACTGTTCCATCTTAGCAAAAGATGAAAGAAGAAAATTTTATGAAGGAAAACAATATACCTGCAAAATGACAGATAGTACTTCCATGACAAAGACACCAGAGGATATAAATAATGGCAAAAACATTCCTGTGCAACAAGCCATTGTAGCAAGTGCTCCACCCAAGCCCAAGGAGCCAGTATCACCCATAAATATAGAAGCCTTGTATCTGTTGTGAAATAAAAAGCCTACACAAGCACCAGCCATTGATGCTCCTAATACTGCAAGATCTGTTTCAGATTAAAAGAGATCAGTAAATGGAGAGATTATTCTGTGTGGAGACCGGACACAGAACGCCGTCCGGAGATCAATCAGAATGCGCCACATCAGCAGTATCGAGCAGTACCGAGCTGCAGTATCGAGCAATGGGTGACGTGACGCATTCTGGTTGGTCTCCGGACGGCATTAGGCATCCACACAGAATAATTTTTCCAGTAAATGCCAATTGTGATCTTTGTAATGAAGTTCAAGAGGTAGTTTCAAACAAAAAGTAGAGGATATTATTGCAAGCAGTATGAGGTACACTTGTAGGGCAAAGACAAGTTGACATTGAAGATTGACATTGAAATCGAAGTACAAAACATTCGTTGCATATCTTGTATCTATATGATTATATATACACTAGTAGTAGAATATAAAAGAAAATGCATATTATCATTTATGATTATCTTGATAAAGCTTATTAGTAATTAGAGTGGATCAGACCTCAAATTTCAAGATAGGTGATGCGGACATTCGACGGTGGACCTTAATCAAAGGAAGAGATGAAAATCGAAAACCGAGATCACTCCATTTTTTTTATCTTAGTGTATCAATTGTATTTTTTATTTTTTATTTTAATTATTTATTTTCCATTTTCACCCTTATTTGAGAGTCTTGTCTTATGTAAGCCTAATGGGCAAAATTATCTTTTTTTAGTTTTTTTATTTTAAGGCATATATATAGAGACACTTGCTCTTGTATTAGGGATGATGGCGTTTTAATAAAAAATTTGTTCAGCACTTTTATTCTTGGGGAGAACGTTAGTGAGAATCCCTATGGAGGGAATCATGGTTTCCACCAATTAACCTCAGGATAGGTCCAGGCTTGTGACTTGAAGTCCCTTGGTGAAGAGCATCGTATCATCACCCGTCAGTCTTCCAAGGCTCGCGGTTATATCTTTTTTTTTCTTTGCTTTATTTTCTCCTTATTTTCCCAATCGCCATCTCCATCCTCCCTCTAATCCTGTTGGCTTCATCCCATCCTCTACCCAAACCGCCGGCCTCTTCCCACAATTCCCTCTTCTTTCCCACTGAAATTCCCCATCCCCATCCTACGCCTAACCGGTCAGCTTTCCCCTACTCCAAACCGCCTACGCTCTCACAAACCATAACCCTTATACCTCCATAGCCGCCGGCCACCTTCTTTCCTCCATTTGCTCCCTTAATTTCGTCTTGTATTCAAAACCTTCCTATTATATACATCTTAATTTAGTAATGAATTTGAATTTGAATTTGTTTTCTAAAATAGGACTCTTATTTTAGGAAAGTTGTTTAAATTAGGTCCAATTAAATTTCTGATTGGATTTGATTTAATTTCTTCTTATCAATTAAAGTGCTTTGATTAGGCAAGCCATAAAGTCCCTAATCTAATCCCTCTTTCCCTCTTAAAGCCGTCGTCCACCTAACCCTAACCCTAATTCCTAGCATAACTGCCGACCTCTTTTCCTCAATCCCCCTTTGCCTCCAAATTTGAATTCTTATTCAAGACTTTCCTTTTATTCAATGTCTTAATTTAGGAAAGTTTTCAAATTTCAAATTCAAATCAATTTAAAATTGAAATCCTTTCCTAAAATAAGTTAAATTTCATTTGAAAACTTCCCTGATATTCTCAAATCTGAAATTAATTCATATTTAAATCAATCACCACATTCAACGAACTTGGTCACCCTCTCTCCTCTCCCTCTTTAGGCCGGCCCCTCCTCTCTCTCTCTCTCTCTCTCTCTCGTCCATTTAATTCCCATTAATTCTCCCCCTTTTGGAGCCTTAATTCATCCTTAATTAAATGACTAATTTTCTTTTCCATTCAATTTGAAATCCCAAATTTCAAATGACCCCCTCCCGCCTCCCGTTCTACAACATTAGGATAAAGATTAATCATCTAAATAGATAATGAACCCCAATTCAGTGGCAACTTGTAGGACAAAGTTAGTATCTTCCAACTCACCAATAAGCCAGTCATAGCAGCTGTTTCCTCACGTTGCATGGAGTTGAGACTAAACAAGGTAAGGAAAATAAAAAGAAAGAGGATTTTCTGCTCCAGTTTTCACAAGGGCCAACTTAACTAGAGGATTTAATATAATGTAGTCGCCGGAGGAAAGTTGGTGCAGCTGAAATTGGCCTAATTACAACATCTCATATCACCAGTGAACTATAAACCAAAGGGAAAGAATGTTAATTGGCTATATGCAGGCTGGACTAAGGATTTGTTTGGGACGGCTTTCTTATTACTTCTTAAAACAGCCTTTTAATGCAAAAATTTTAATTTTTATACTAAAAAAAAGACAACTAATCAACAGAAAAACTAATGACTGATTTACATTATAACGCATTTGTTCTTTAATTTCCTTAGAAAATCAGCAAGTACTTAATCTTTAGAACTTCAGAAGTAAGAATAAACAAAAAAGATGCTAAGTTGAACAAATAATATTGAGTTACTTACCAGGAGATATTGCAAGAATAGCAATTGACATGCCTATAAATGCCCATGCAGCAACTCCTCCAGCCAAACCATCAAGTCCGTCAGTCAAATTAACCCCATTGCCCATAGAAGCAAAGCAGAATGTCGTCAAAGCAAGGTAATATTTTCCCAAATATACGTGGCCAAATGGCTGAGGGAGATGAACTGATAATTTCCTATACATTTTTGGGTTGGAACTTGTCAGAAAAACAAGAAAAAAGGCTCGTTTCAGATGTGCAATCATTATAAACCCTAGAAGTCAAACATTAAACCATTTCAAATGTTATGAAAGGTTTTCACACATGTACACTGATCAAGTTGTATCAGAAGAAGATGAATAAGATTCATCTAGATAAAATATGGAATGCAAAGAATTACTTTTAGAGCCCATATGGTTGTTTGAAGTTGGAAACAAAAAATTTGGAAAATGATTAATATATTCTAGATCCATCATTGGGTTCATGTAGTCAGAAATTAAAATTTTCACAAGCCCAATTAAAATATCTTCAAATGTAATGATTTTATTTTCTAACTCAAAGCGAGTTAAAATGAAATCACATTATTTTCTAAAACAAATATTCTATATATCTAAAACAACCAAATTCACCCTTAACTGCTTTTCATAATTGACAGTATACTAATTAGCAGATGTGTGTTGTGCAATTAAACGTGGTGAAAAAAATTAAGCATACTAAGGCTTCATTTGAGACGACTTTATTACTGTTTCTTTAAGCAGCTTTCTTGTACAAAAATTTGCTTTAAGAAGTAATAGAAAAGCTGTCCCAAATGAAGCCTAAGAAACAATGGTCATACCTTATTAAATGGAAATAGAATTAATTTAGCAAGTACTTCCACAATTCATCCATCATAAGTAACAAATATTAGCCACACATCAGAGATGCATCAAGCATTTAACCAATAATGAAGTAGGGGAACACATTTAGAGAGAAATTATTTACTTTGTAAATGATTGAATGTGAAATAGTATATGACTTCATGATGATCAAATCAGATTTGTCCTACAGTTTCTAGCATTTAGCATGTTGACCTGTAACCGTATACAAAAAAATATATATATAATAACGTACCTGTCCGGCGCCGAACTCCGCACGTCGTAGCCCCGACCGATGTCGCTTCTCCACACATCAATGTCTCCTCACGCACGATCGGTCTCGGCGTTAAAAATGAAACCGAGCTCGTCATTTGCGCTGGCTAGTTCTCTCGGCGCTCTCTCCCGACTCTCGCCCGCTCTCGTTCTCTTCTTCTGTGAGATCGAAAGTTACGACAGTTTGATCGGAACCAGCAACGGAGCTCGCTCCAACTCCTTGTGGACGTCCGACTTCGCTTCTTCCTCGACTTTCCTGGACGGATCGGAAGTTACTCCATTTTGATCGGAGCAAGCGACGGGAGCCCGCCGTGAAGCTAACGATCTCCCTTCTGTGCGGCTTCTCCGACATCTTCGTGGCTGGGCGACTTCGTTCCGACGACGACTTTCCCTTCCCACTGGTTCGGAAGTCACGACACTTCTGATCGGAAGTGGCGACGCTAAGCTCGCTTGCAGTGAAGTAACTTTCTCCCTTTGGAAGGTTTCTCCAGCTCCTTCGTTGGTGTCCAACTTCGCTCCTTTGCCGACTCCCTTCCTGTGGATCGGAAGTTAGGACATTTTGATCGGAAGCAGCAACAGGAGCCCGCTGGAGGTGAAGGTAACTATCTCCCTTTCGCACGCTTCTTCGGCCAAATCCCGTAGAGCCGCCGAACCCGAGAGAGAGAGGGAGAAAATTTTATTATTATTATTATTTATTATTTATTTAATTATAATCATATTAATTAAGTATAATTAATTAAATTTTTTTAATTAATTATAATTATTATAATTAATAATATTTAATTCTAATTAAATTATTATAATTAATTTAATTAATTATAATTAATTTTAATTAGAGTTAATGTTAATTAATTAAAATAAGATTAATTATTATTAATTAATTTTAATTAATTACAATTTGTTAAAATTAAATAAAATTAATTAGTTATAATTAATTATGGATTAATTATAACTAATAATTTTAATTAAATTTAATAAATTTTAATTAATTAGTTTAATTAATTATGATTAATTAAAGTAATTAATTAAAAATAATTTATTAATTAATTTATAATTAATTAATATTAATTATAATTAATTAAATAATAATACTTGCTCTTGCTCTACCTCGATCCACGAGCCATCGCCGCCAATCCGCCGGGTCTTCAAGGTATAAATTTCTAACTCCAATCCCGTTCTCGACGTTTGCAACGGACCGGGGAACCACCTATACGCGCTCTTGTAGCACGGTGGGAGGGAGCCCGGTGCGAAGCATACGACGAGGCGGGTAAGCCCTATACACGCTCTTGTAGCGTGGTGGGGACGCTCTCTTCCACCGTCGATCCGCCGGACTTCAAGGTATAAGTTTTGAAACCTTGGCTCTATCTCTTACCTCGTCCTGTGTGTCAAGTCGGTGGTCTGCCTATACACGCTCTTGTAGCGTGGTGGGAGGGGCAACCGGCGCGACACCTACGACAAGGTAGGCGAGTGACCCTCGGTTCCAAATCTTTTCCTCGAGCCTCTTCCACCTCCGCCGGACTTCAAGGTATAAATTTCTAACTCCAATCCCGTTCTCGACGTTTGCAGCGGACCGGAGAACCACCTATACGCGCTCTTGTAGCACGGTAGGAGGGAGCCCGGTGCGACGCATACGACGAGGTGGGAGAGCCCTATACACGCTCTTGTAGCGTGGTGGGGAGAGTCACTGCTGTTCTGGTACGTCACTGCTGTTCTGCTACGGGTACTGCTGAAGGCCCCATACACGCTCTTGTAGCGTGGTGGGATGAAATTTTGTACGGCCGCGGTGTCCAAGGACACCTACCATACACGCTCTAGTAGCGTGGTGGGAAGGCCCAGCTCCCCTATTTTCCCCCAAACGGGGGATATGCCGGGATGCTGCCGAAATTTTCACCGAAATATACAAAGACTTAAATAATTTGAAGACCTTCTTGGACAACAATATAGAAGACCTGTATTCGAACAAAAATACGCAGAAATTGAACTAAATGAGTAGAGGACCTGTACGAAGAGCAGATGAATTGTGGAATTGCACTTGAACAAAAATCTAAATGATTAATCAAGGTTTAAATCCAAATGAAATCAAATTGAAATCAAAATCAAATCAATTGAGCCAACAATTGCACCTACAAAGACTTCAGAAAACTTTGAACAAGCACTTGAACTTGTTCTTGGAACTCGAACTGTGCAATATCAGGGGACCTGAACATAGAACTCAAACTCAAATGAACCCTGACATGAATTGAGTAAGATCACTCAAGCTCACTACTGGAACTCAAAACTGGAATGAGATGTGGAGAGCAAGGAACACAAACTGAACTCAAGCTAGAACGAAACTTGATATGAATGATAAAGGACCTGCATTCAAAAGGACAAAAGATCAAATCACGCACGAGGGAATTCAAACTACAAGGACATTCGTACGTTCAGTAGTGACACAAAGTATGTTGTAAGACCTCGATGCAAGAATTCCTACAACAATTCCTACAACGCCTGTTGATTGAGAAGGCAATATGGGAGACCAATAATAGAAAGACTCGTCCTCTACAAACAAATCCAGACATCAAACCACCTGAGATTGGTGACAGGTGGGCATGATGTAGGCAACAATGGGTCTCCTACGAACAGTTTCAGGTGCTCGTAGTGGATACAACGGGTCACTGCAAATAACTACAAATCACTTGTGGATAACAACAGTGAGAGTCTCGTAAGCATAGCGATCCACTGTGGACACAAGTATTGATATCATCTACGACAGCAGTGATCAAAATTTCCAAGTACACAGGGTACAAAGGAAACCCGATGTACGAATAAAGACATCCCCTGGCAGAAGGGAGGAAATGTTTGAACAAATTAGAACCAAACTTCCTGGTGTTCCAAAGTCTCTTTTTGGTTCTATAATAAAGAAGAGAACAGTTCGGGTGTCCACAAACACCGGAAATAGCAAGTTCACTATGCCGAAAAGCCTAAAAGGAGTTCTCCCCAAATCAGCAGTCATTGACTCCAAAGTCCAGAAAGATCCTTCCCCGGTGATTGAGAAAGGGGAGTCAACATCAAGACCAACGCCACCGGATCCGCAACACTCGTACTAGCGGACAGAAGGCGTGTATAAGCTCTGAAATCAAATGTTGTGTATTCAAATGTCAATTATCTACACAACTACAAAATATTTCAAAATACCCCTACACGTGCACCGTAGTTTGTATACACATAGGTACACAAAGGGGTAAATACAATCTCAACCCGCATGGGCCCTGGTGAGCGTGTTATTGGTACACACGTGACGCCTATGGATGCTACGCGGGTTGGCAAGTGAATTCAAGTTCAAATCCGATCCTTCTATACGGATCAATAGAAGTCGACAAGATTCGAACTACCTAACAAAATACACGGTTGTAGCAACCGGTGTATTTGTTTAAATACATTCTTTTTCGGCCTTCAAGGCCTAAAATCAAGAAAATTCATGAACAAAGGCATAAAGCCTACGAGAAACCCAATCCCCTAGTCGAAAATATCAACGCTTAAAGCAAAAATCCATCCACCCTCCGCAACAGTTTGCCGGGGCGGACAAATTCAAATTTACTTTAGCTCACAAAGAGCCGAATGCCTAGTCGAAAATATCACTAGGATCCATTCTCAAACAATCTCCTGCCAGTAAGGACGTGGTACGTGTCCTCTAACCGGCGGTCTGCCGCTAAATGGCCACCGCAGGATAAACGGTTACGACAACCCGGGGCCCTCTGAACCGAGTGGTTTTGCCGCTAAATGGCACCACGAAATACCGGTTATGGCCAGCGCCGTTACGTTCCTTATTGGCATCAAATCCTTGAGATATAAATCAATAGGATATAATTGACAGGGCACAAAGCCCTCTGTAAGCTAAGGTGGATTCAAATTTGTCCCCTTAGACAAACATCCATCCTACGTCTACAAGGTCCCCTTGGACGAAGCAACCCATGGCTGCCGACAAGGATCCTTCTGTCAGGTTGGGTCGACTACCTCCTCTGACTAAGTAGACCAGGGACCACGATGGCCCGGGACGACGGAACCATGGGATCTTGATCGGGCCCATCATCCATTCCCCCACCATCCGCTTTAAGTGCTAGATGGTGCAATTTCTATTTTAAATACCAAATTCTCTTCAAATTCCCAAATCCAACCCAAATTCCAAATCTTTCCAATCCAAACTCATTGCTGCTACTATATGCCAGATAACACGTATTCTATACGTATCTGATTGACGACTAGCCTTAATCGAAAGTTCTCTCTCGTGATCGGGAGGGGTAATTAACTATAGGGGCTTGCGCCTATAAGAAACCCGAACTCGGATCATAAAGTCCTCACAAAATGAGGGCGAAATCTCTGGGTAGTGTCTTATCTACAAACCCATCTGCCTTCCAAAATTTACCCCGGAACTTAATCCGTTAAAACTCCCTCGCCGGAAAATAAAAAAGAAATCGCGCGGCGGGGAGGCCGGGGCCGAATTTTCGGAGCCCACAGATTTCTGGCGACTCCGCTGGGGAATGGTTTCTCTTTCCATCTCTGGCTAGTCACTTATATGCTATAGTAACAAGCAAATCAAGTTTTAAATTTCCTGAAAATGAATCTTTTAAATAAGATCAATGGAAATTCGTTTAGCAGGGTTTTTAATTCCATGCTAACTCTCCTGTTTCTATTATTTGTTCTGCGTTATTTCTTTGTTATGAAAGCGTGGGGTGATGTATCAATTCTGATCACTAACCCCTGCCTTTCATTTTTACAGAATGGAAATGCAGGACACACCGATGACCGTCCAACTGGGACGAGGAGCCAGGATTCAACTGGCAAATGCTATCATAGAGACTGGAAATACTGGAGCCACCATTCACTTTGGTGGGTTCGAATTCTCAGCAGCTACTGCAAAGGCTGCAGCCGTCCCTGTGTACAGCATAAATTCTGAAGAGTCTTCTGAAAGATCCTATTCTGCAAGGGCTACTGCCAGGAATACTGCCCAAGGAAGAACTTCTGTATTCGAAAGATTGTCCCAACCTGAGACCCTTACTGCAAGAAGGGTTGTCAATGGAAGGAAAGTTTCTGTGGTGACTGCCAACACCACTAACCTGCCCAGAGAGACTATTGCATCTGGGAGGTATGATGCTGAGGCTTCCTCATCTGGAGGAAGGCTTACTAGAAGGCAAAGGAGAAAGAGAAATGCAGAGCTGCGAGCTCAACAATTACCTGTACCAGTTCATCCCTCCAATCTGCTAGCACAAGAACCAGAAGTCAATATCCCCATTCAAAATAAATTTTCTAACTTGAAGTGGGTAAAGAGAAATAGCTCATCTGGTGAGCTTAAGCAATCTTTCTGGGAGCGTCGACCTGAAGCTCCAACCCCTCAGAAGATACGAGAGCCCGAACGTCTGTCAGCCCGGGTACACCGAGTTTTGAAGACAGTTAAGGAGAAGGGCTTAATGAAAAAGAAGTTCCAGCGGTCATTGATTGTTGAGGCCCGAAGAACTCCTCCAAGAGAGAGGCCATCGTCTGTTGTGATGGCCAAACGAGGAAATTACCAACGCCAAGCTCCGCAGGAAGCACATTGGGGCGTGACACTTGGACCACGTGTCCAGGAATCCGCCGCCGAAAGGGCCCAGCGGAAAGGCAAACAAATTTGGAGGCCGAAGCCTCGAAATGAAAAGGTCTTTGAAGAAAGAGATAAGTCAAGCGTGACATCCGGAACAATCTACCGAAAATCCGCCCCTGCCAACAAAACTCGTCAGAAATGGATCCAAAAGAAGGCCCATAATGACGACAATTATAATGACAGTCGACATCCTGGAGAGTCTTCCAGGAGATCCCGTCATTCTCCTACTTCAGCCAAAGAGGAAGTTCATTTCGATCGTAGTCCGCAGATCGAAGAAGTAATCATTCCAAGTCAAGAGCCTGAAATTCAGTGGCGACGCCGCTCAGAAATTCAGGTACAAGAAGAAGAAGAATATGGCCAGGAAGACACTATGGAGCTCGAGGTGGTTCATATGGTCAGCCACGTTGATGTTGAAGATGATGATGGTGATGAAGAAGACCAGCAATCACAGCCGCGCGTACGTGTTTATCGACGTCGCCATAGGGCTCGATCCATTGCCAGCCAAAGTGCTCGCTCCTCAGAAGAAGGAGATGAGGAAGAAGAAGAGGTCGGAGAAAACCCCTTCGCTGGAGAAGACACTACACTCGCTGAAATGAGAAATCAAATGAGGCGACAGATGCGAAGGAAAGACAGAGAAATCTCTCAGTTAAACGATAAAATGACTGAGATGATGACTCAGATGACGGCTATGATGGAGATGATGCAGAAGACCACTTCTGTGGGCCCTGCACCAGTTCAGCCCGTCAACCAAGCTGCTAATCCTCAAAATTCTCAAGCACCCCAAGCTTCAGGAGTGAAAGGTGTACTTGAAGGTGGCAAAGAAACTGATGATCCAACCCGCCAGCGCACTCCACAAGATGTGGCGAGTGCCTCTGAGCCTGTAACTGCGTCACAGCTGGAAGGCTTGATTAGTGAAAAGATCAAGGCCATTATAGCTGCTGAACAAGCGGAGAAGTTGGTAGGAAAAGGTCGCCCGTACCCAGCAGAGTACGATCAGGTGTCATATCTAAAGGGATATTCTGTGCCGAAGTTCAATATCTTCGATGGCAATAAAAATCCCAGACAACACCTGGCGCAATTCAAAGCTACCTGTGGAAATACAGGAGGCAATGATGCTTTGTTATTCAGGCAATTCGTGAGCAGCTTGAGTGGAACTGCTTTCGAATGGTATGCCGAATTGCCGAATGATTCATTGAAAACCTTTGCGGAGTTAGAGGCCTTATTCGTGAAAAGGTTTGCCAGTGCAACAGAGAAGACTACCATTGCTGATCTTGCCCTTGATAAGAGGAGAAAAGATGAGTCAGTAACAAGATACATAACACGCTGGCGCAATCTCAGTATGAAATGCGAGCAGCAGCTGGAAGAAGAACATGCAGTTCAACTACTGATGGGAAACATTGATGATAAAATGCAACCCTTCTTATGCATGGCTTCAATCACTACCTTCCAGGATCTGTTGGATAGGGTGGCAAAATTTGAGAAGTTAAACTTATCAAAGTCTGAAAGCTTCCCTGATAAATCCAAAAAAGCTAAAGCTCCTGATGCTAGAAAGAATGAGGTCTACTCTGCATTCCCTCCCAGACCTGATAAAGGTAAACGGGTAGTGTATAATGTAGATAAAGGAAAACAGCCTATGCAATATGAAGAAAAGCCAAAACAGGCTTACAATCCTAATCCTCAACCAAAACTGGTTCTTGGAGGAAACGACCAACCTCGAGCCTTTCCTAGTGGAGGAGAGCGCCAGAGGCAACCCACGGGAACTGGTGATAGAACGTTCCCTTCTCTGAAGGAGAAAATGAATAAAGAATATTCATTTAAAAGAGAGAGTGTCGCTAAACTGTTCCGACAAGCACTCAAGAATGGTCTGGAGTTGCCAGAATGCAAAAGACCTGAAGAGTCCAAACACAGTGGCGACCCAAACTACTGCCCATATCATCGGGTAGTTAGCCATCCAATTGAGGATTATTATGTCTTCAAAGACTGGTTGGAAAAGATGTACAAGAGGGGAGAATTAACACTATCAGATAATGTATTAGTTCGTCCCAGAAAGGAATCCACCCGGGTAGTCACGTCTTCTTCCGTACTCCCGCCTAAAGAAACAACAACAAAAGAATCTGTCCAAGAGGAACAATGGAAGACCGTGGTCTCTAAGAAGACAACAAAAATGCTGAAATAGCTAGAAGGAGTTCCTGGTGTCAAGTGGAAGTCCCCTACTGAGCCAGTACTGAACTTAAAATGGTTGCCTGTGTCACAAGCAGCCACCTCTAAGCAGCAACCTGGCCAAGCTAGCTCGTCAAAGTCTGGCAAATTAAAATCAAAGTCTTCCAAGAAGAAAGCCAAATTGAAGAAGCCTATGGTAAGGAAGACTGCAACTCAAAAGGCTATTGATAGTCTGAGTGAATATTACCAAACTGTCAGGATGCCTATTAAGCTCGGTGATTTTATGAAAGAGCTTAAAATAGATAAAAAGGAAGAAGAAGCTGAGGCTGAATCTCTTCCTATAGAAACATGCCGAGTCATCTTTACAACATCAGAGGTATCAGATAGAGAGAAATACGCTGAAGAAGCGGCCCCTGAGTTCTGTCTAATGGTATCATCAATGGAATTCAGTTCAGATGATCTGTGTTTTCCAGATGATGAAGATTCAGACCCAAGCGTAGCATCGCAAATAAAGCAGGTGAAATTGGGAGATGATTCTGAGTCCACCGACGAATCTCCAGACGCAACAATGGCTGACTCTGAAGAAAATGCTTCATCAAATAAGTCTGAATCAGATGAGGTGGCCCAAGTACAGTTGAGAAGTGGAAAGGTATTACCGCCTCCACCAAAGAAAGGGATCCCTAATAAAGATAAGGGAAATGAGATAATTATCAATGAAGATATTATCCCCGAAGATCCTAAGAAGAAAGACATTTTATCCAAGGGGATAGATTACAATATCTTATCCCACTTGAGGAAGATCCCAGCACAACTCAGTATATACGACGCCCTCTTGATGTCTAAAGACCTTCGAGAGACTTTGATCCAAGCTCTCAGGGACCCTGAAAGATATGAGGCATATTTTGCTGAGCGTAACTTGACGGAAGTCTTGCAAGCTCGAAATGAGCCCCTCATCACTTTTGCTGAGGATGACATGATGCTTGGAACGGCAGATCACAATCGCCCTCTATATGTTACGGCGAAGAGCGATGGCATGATGATCAGTAGGATTTTGATCGATCCTGGATCCTCTATGAATCTCATGAGTCTTAAAGCACTGAGATCACTGTGCCTCGATGTGGAACATCTTGGCCAGGATAAACTGATGGTGCACGGCTTCAACGAGAAGGGGCAGAAAACCCTTGGTTCGTTTATGCTTCCTCTTGTATTTGGGGAACTCCATACGGAAGCCAAATTCCATGTAATTGATGCGGACACTTTGTTCAAGGGGTTATTGGGTCGCCCCTGGCTGCATGAATACGGTGTTGTCCCTTCAACATTACATCAGTGTATGAAATATCTGAAGGAAGGAGAAGAATTCAGAATTTCTGGTGATATTCAACCCTTTGCAGTACATGAAGTAACAGTTTATGAAGATGCTAAGTACTTCATGCCAAAGAAGCAAAAGTCGTCAAGCTCTCTTGAGGCTAAAGCATCAAATTCAAAGGCTGTAAAGAAATCCAAGCAAGAAGATGAGAAGAAGCGTGTAAGGAGAAAGAAAGCAACGCCGGTTCTTCCCAAAGCACCGATCATTCCTAAAGAAAAGAAACACGTGCCTCACCTTGTGAGTGACAGTGATGAAAGTCATGTCGCCCCTACAAAATCCAGAAAGGTCGGCCGGTCTGCATCCAAATGGAGCAAGGAGGTTGAATACTCAAATGATGATGATGACTATGACTCTATCTACATGAACACGGTGCAGAATGTGTTTTCCAGAAGGATAGACAGTCTGTCGATTTCAGATAGCGTACTCGTAGTCACGAGGATTCCCTTACAATACTTCAAAGAAATCACTCCACGCGAGGTGCATAAGATTGAAGAACTCTCCACTCTTTATCTACCTCCTCTGAAAAAGGGGACTGCACCCGGGAATGTACTATATTCCACGGGAGTTCGCGAAGAGGAGAATAATGATTGGTGTTCTATGCTCATCGACTCTGAGGAATTATTTCCTACGAGGCTACCTAGGTTCAATACCAAGAATATTCAAAGAATGTTACGAAAACAAGTCAATGTTCCTACTACCAAACGACAGCTTTGTACAAGCCTGGGCCTCTGGTATGGAAGAAATCCACGTCCGTTACAACGAAAGGATATAGATGCATATAAAGGTATCGGATTCATCAAACGAAAATGCCTCTGGAAAGAGACTTGCCGGGCAATCATATGCACGGAAATTGAATCCAAGAAAGGTGGTGCTGAAGAAGCATACGAAGCCGATGACTATGATGATCAACCCGTAGAAGCCAAACCTGTCCCAGAAGAATTAGAAGATGGTGGACAGGCCACTACGATGGACGAGCTAAAAGAAGTCAACTTGGGAACTGAGGAAGACCCTCGCCCAACTTTCATCAGCTCTCTTCTACCAGAAGAACAAATAGAAGAAATAAAAGAGCTTCTCTGTGAATTCAGGGACTGCTTTGCCTGGACATATGCTGAGATGCCCGGCTTATCCCCTGAAGTGGCAGTTCACAGATTAGCCATCAAGCTTGATGCAGCACCTATCAAACAAGCTCCAAGAAGAATGAGATTGGAGATAGAAGAACAGGTGATTGCAGAAACAAAGAAGCTCATAGAAGCAGGCTTCATTCGTGAAGAAAAATATGCCGACTGGATTGCCAATATCGTCCCTGTAAAGAAGAAGAATGGCCAGATTCGTATCTGCATCGACTTTAGGGACCTCAACAAGGCATGCCCGAAAGATGACTTTCCGCTCCCAGTATCAGAACTGCTAGTTGACAACACTTCCAACTATGATATGTTCTCATTTATGGACGGATCGTCAGGCTATAATCAAATCAAAATGGTGCCTGAAGATGAAAAGCATACATCATTCAGAACTCCTATAGGCATATTCTGCTACACAGTTATGCCATTTGGCCTTAAGAACGCTGGTGCCACTTACCAACGGGCGATGACTCGTATATTCGATGACTTGATTCATCAAAAGGTCGAATGCTATGTAGATGACTTGGTCATTAAAAGCACGAACCGAAAAGACCACATTGATGATTTGAGAATTGTGTTCGAGAGAATCAGAAAATACGATCTGAAGATGAACCCTCTCAAGTGTGCATTTGGGGTATCCTCAGGAAAATTCCTGGGGTATGTTGTTCGACATCGAGGCATCGAAGTCGACCCCAACAAGATCAAGGCAATCATGGAGATGCCACCTCCAAAGAACCTTCGACAACTCCGCTCCTTACAAGGACAAATGGCTTTCATTCGGAGATTCATATCGAATTTGTCGGGTAGATGCCAGCCATTTTCAAAATTAATGAAGAAAGATGTCCGTTTCAAATGGGACGAAGAATGCCAAGAAGCGTTTGACAGCATTAAAAGATATCTGTTGAATCCTCCTATTCTCGCGGCGCCAATCCCCGGGAAGCCTCTTATACTGTATACGGCAGCACTAGAAGAGTCTCTCGGAGCACTATTGGCCCAGCATAATGAAGAAGGCAAGGAAAATGCACTCTACTATATCAGGCGAAGGTTGATAGGAGCAGAAATCCGCTACTCTCCAATCGAGAAGCATTGCTTGGCTCTGATTTTCGCAGTTCAGAAGCTCCGCCATTATATGCTATCTCACAAAATCACCTTGATATCAAAGATCGATCCGCTGAAGTTCTTGATGACAAGACCAGCGTTGACAGGTCGTTTGGCAAGGTGGGCAGTAATACTCCTACAGTTTGATATCACATACGTGCCACAAAAAGCAGTGAAAGGGCAGGTGTTAGCGGATTTTCTCGCTGCACATCCTATTCCTGCAGATTCTCCGCTCAACGACGATCTACCTGACGAGCAGATCATGAATGTTGAAGAAGAGGAGATGCTACGAGTATGGGAAATGTACTTTGATGGAGCATCGTCAATCAAGCGTGCTCGGCCTCCAAATCTAGAGAAAGCCCAAGCCGGAATCGGACTCATTTTCGTGGCGCCCGAGGGAGGCATAATGAGATTCTCATTCAGCTTGACTGAACCTCGGACCAACAATGAGGCTGAATATGAAGCCTTAATAGCCGGATTGGAGATTGCAATCGATGTCCGAATCCGAAATCTCCATATTTTTGGTGATTCTCAACTTGTTATAAATCAAGTACTGGGAATTTACAAAATCACTAAGTTTGAATTAGCCTGTTATCATCGGCGAGTTCTTGAGCTTATGAAGCAAATTCCAGTTGTCAAACTAACTCAAGTTCCCCGAGGTCAAAATGGCAAAGCTGATTCCCTGGCAAAATTGGCTAAAGAAATGGCGAATATGGATGATGAATGGCCTATAATAATTATGGTGCACAATCGGCGAATCCTAGAGCCAGCTCTACTACAATTCCCGCAGGCAGAGGGAATACCAAATTCAAGCCAGCAGGATGCAACTCCGGTTGATCCTCAACCTCCCCAACCAGTTGATCTCGAAGATCAGTCTGAAGAGAATCAAGTTCCTAAGAAAAGATGCAAGGCCAGTCAAGCTTCAGAATCATTGTGGTATTGTCTAGATATTGAAGAAGATGACTGGAGGCAACCTTTCATTGACTACTTCAAGGAAGGTAGACTACCAACAGACAAATCAATAGCTGCTCAAATCAGAAAGAGAGCACTACGATATGCATTTGTCAATAACACATTGTATCGACGTGCTTTCGATCAAATGTGGCTAAGATGCCTAGGGACTCGAGAAGCTGACAAGGTGGTAGCAGAAGTTCACGAAGGACTTTGTGGAGCGCACCAATTAGGTCCCAAGATGGCAGTAAAAATTAAAAGAATGGGTTACTATTGGCCGACCATGGTCAGAGATTGTATCAATCATGCTAAAAGGTGCCACGAATGCCAGATTCACGGTGATATTATACATCAACCGCCAAATCCGCTGCACCCTACAATAGCATCCTGGCCATTTGAATGTTGGGGTACTGATGTTATTGGGCCAATAGATCCGCCGTCATCAGCAGGACACCGCTTTATCTTGGCAGCAACCGACTACTTCTCAAAGTGGGCAGAAGCGGCTCCATTCAAAGAAGTTACATCTGAGCACGTGATCAACTTCTTCACCCACAATGTTGTTTACAGATTCGGTGTGCCACGCCGCATAATATCAGACAACGGAACTGCTTTTAAGAGTACAAAAATCTATAAGTTCGTTGATCGACACAAAATTGATTGGCGGTACTCTTCCATTTACTATCCAAGAGCAAATGGCTTAGCTGAAGCCTTCAACAAAACACTGGTGAAATTGTTAAAAAAGATTCTCTCCAAGAACAAAAGAGAGTGGCATACGAAAATGGCAGAAGAGCTATGGGCGTATCGCACAACCTACAAAACGCCGACCAAAGCCACTCCTTACTCTTTGGTGTTCGGAGTTGAAGCAGTACTGCCACTAGAAGTTGAACTTCCATCCCTTCGAATTGCCATCCAGAATGAGCTGACTCAAGAGCAAAATGCTCGGTTAAGAATGGAAGAGCTCGATGCCCTCGATGAAATCAGGTTGCAAGCTTAGCAGAACTTAGAGATCTACCGAGCAAGAATGACAAAATCTTTTGATCGAATGGTGCGTCCTCGATCATTTCAAGAAGGGGAATTGGTCCTAGTGCAGAGAAGGCCAATCATCCCGCACAGAAAAATCGGTGGCAAATTCGTATCCAACTGGGAAGGACCTTTCGTCATCGAGAAGGTATTTCAAGGAGGAGCTTATCAACTGATCGATCTGAATGGTCAAAGGCCCATGCCGCCAATCAATGGTCGATACCTGAGGAAATATTACGCATGAAATTTTTCAAAGAAATATCGTGCTTAATGTATTATGTTTTCATACATTATTGTTAGCACATGCATTTTATATTTTGAAATTCTCTTCTATCATAAGAACGCATTTCAAAATTCCCCTATTAGACTGGGGGCATTTTAAATATTTATTCGGGTCGACATCGCGCTGCGTGCCGAGATCCCCAAACAAATATTTAAAATCTCAAAATTCCAATTCTATCCTACCCTAAAATGTTCCTACGAGACAGGGGGCATTTTAAATATTTATTCGGGTCGACATCGCGCTGCATGCCGAGATCCCCGAATAAATATTTAAAATTATTAATTCAAATGTTACTTTGTGCTAAAGAATACAAAGATTTCGCTTTCAAAGTATATGCAGATGATCTCTCAAAGATCGAGACAACACCTTCTTCAACAAACCAAGACTCAAAGGTCAAGAAAGAGGCTTTTGAAACTACACACTCTTACAAATTGAGCCGGAAAAGCTTGAAGTCTTTCAACAGTTTGAAGCTTAAGGTTCGAATGGGTGTAAAAGGTCGGATCCAACACGCCCAAATATGGCCGGATCGCTGGCAGCTCCGTCTACTCAACAAGCCATAAGAACGGCCGTAGTAGCGGAACCCCCACTTCGTCAACCCGTCAGTTGGGACTGTAGGAAGAACGAAGGCCAATTTGACTCGACCAGTTCAAGTGATCGTAGTCTGCAAAGTTCTCCAAAATGACTGGAGAATCAAAATTCCAGTTGAAGAATAAGTCTCGAGCAACTACTGAATGTTCGTAGGCTCCAAAATCTACAACCACGAAGAATGACTCCAAATCTGTCAACTTCAGCAAAATCAACATTGGGAAGCGCAATTCCCATAGCTCAAGTCTGAAGCCTGAATGGGTGTAAGAGGTCGGATCCAACAAGCCCAAATATGGCCGGATCGCTGGCAGCTCCATCTACTCAACAAGACATAAGAAAGGCCGCAGTAGAGGAACCCCCATCTCAGCAACCAGAGGACGAAGAGCTGTCAAATCCCAGCTCTCCCGATCTGATAAACTCAAGTGATTCAGATTAAAGTCTTCTAAAGTGGTTAAGGATCAAGATACTACCTACGTTCGGTATTATCAATTCAATCCAAAATCCTGCAAATCCTTCAACAAATCCGTCAAGCACAAAGCAAGGATCGAAGGAACTTTTCTTCAACAAGTCCACCAAAGCACAAAGCAAAGGACCGAAGAAAACTATCCCAAAGTTTGTGAAAAGCCCAAGGCTGAACTAAGTGGATTCTGTCATCAATAAGTCCGTTATGCACAAAGCTCTGGACCGATGACTTTTTCGCCACCGACCTAATACAAACCTAAGGGTTTAGGTCACCGGCACCTACTCCTTCATCAAGCCCGCCAAAGCTAGAAGCAAAGGGCAGAAGGAATACAAAATTTCTGACAAGTCAGCAAAGACAAATCAGATAACCCTTCACCAAGTCCGCAGCACAAAGCACAGGACAGAAGGAATCAATATCTTAGGGCTCTAGCAAAAGCTGCAGAATGAGTTCCCTGAATGACATCTACAAATATCCCTAAAGACTGGGAGCATTTTAAATATTTATTTGGGTCGACATCACACTGCATGCCGAGATCCCCAAATAAATATTTAAAATTCTATAAAAATACAGCCAGATGATTGAGCACTCTTGAAGATATGCTATCCACTAGCATCTATCCATAAAGACAGGATATCAACCATATGTGAATAAATCTAGAAGAGCAAGTGGAAAAGAGAGTAGTGTGACATCCAAACAAAATTTTGGAGATCCACTAAAAGAAAATCTCAGTATGACATCCAAGCAAATTCTTGGAAATCCATTAAGTGAAAGCCCTAGTGTGACATCTAGAACAAATATCTAGAGATCCATATGGTCAATTAGCATGCAACAAACGTGGCTCGCTCCAGACGCATGCCACATTTGTTGGGGGGCATTTGTTGACCTGTAACCGTATACAAAAAAAAAATATAATAACGTACCTGTCCGGCGCCGAACTCCGCACGTCGTAGCCCTGACCGATGTCGCTTCTCCACACATCAATGTCTCCTCACGCACGATCGGTCTCGGCGTTAAAAATGAAATCGAGCTCGTCATTTGCGCTGGCTAGTTCTCTCGGCGCTCTCTCCCGACTCTCGCTCGCTCTCGTTCTCTTCTTCTGTGAGATCGAAAGTTACGACAGTTTGATCGGAACCAGCAACGGAGCTCGCTCCAACTCCTTGTGGACGTCCGACTTCGCTTCTTCCTCGACTTTCCTGGACGGATCGGAAGTTACTCCATTTTGATCGGAGCAAGCGACGGGAGCCCGCCGTGAAGCTAACGATCTCCCTTCTGTGCGGCTTCTCCGACATCTTCGTGGCTGGGCGACTTCGTTCCGACGACGACTTTCCCTTCCCACTGGTTCGGAAGTCACGACACTTCTGATCGGAAGTGGCGACGCTAAGCTCGCTTGCAGTGAAGTAACTTTCTCCCTTTGGAAGGTTTCTCCAGCTCCTTCGTTGGTGTCCAACTTCGCTCCTTTGCCGACTCCCTTCCTGTGGATCGGAAGTTAGGACATTTTGATCGGAAGCAGCAACAGGAGCCCGCTGGAGGTGAAGGTAACTATCTCCCTTTCGCACGCTTCTTCGGCCAAATCCCGTAGAGCCGCCGAACCCAAGAGAGAGAGGGAGAAAATTTTATTATTATTATTATTTATTATTTATTTAATTATAATCATATTAATTAAGTATAATTAATTAAATTTTTTTAATTAATTATAATTATTATAATTAATTATATTTAATTCTAATTAAATTATTATAATTAATTTAATTAATTATAATTAATTTTAATTAGAGTTAATGTTAATTAATTAAAATAAGATTAATTATTATTAATTAATTTTAATTAATTACAATTTGTTAAAATTAAATAAAATTAATTAGTTATAATTAATTATGAATTAATTATAACTAATAATTTTAATTAAATTTAATAAATTTTAATTAATTAGTTTAATTAATTATGATTAATTAAAGTAATTAATTAAAAATAATTTATTAATTAATTTATAATTAATTAATATTAATTATAATTAATTAAATAATAATAGTTGCTCTTGCTCTACCTCGATCCACGAGCCATCGCCGCCAATCCGCCGGGTCTTCAAGGTATAAATTTCTAACTCCAATCCCGTTCTCGACGTTTGCAACGGACCGGGGAACCACCTATACGCGCTCTTGTAGCACGGTGGGAGGGAGCCCGGTGCGAAGCATACGACGAGGCGGGTAAGCCCTATACACGCTCTTGTAGCGTGGTGGGGACGCTCTCTTCCACCGTCGATCCGCCGGACTTCAAGGTATAAGTTTTGAAACCTTGGCTCTATCTCTTACCTCGTCCTGTGTGTCAAGTCGGTGGTCTGCCTATACACGCTCTTGTAGCGTGGTGGGAGGGGCAACCGGCGCGACACCTACGACAAGGTAGGCGAGTGACCCTCGGTTCCAAATCTTTTCCTCGAGCCTCTTCCACCTCCGCCGGACTTCAAGGTATAAATTTCTAACTCCAATCCCGTTCTCGACGTTTGCAGCGGACCGGAGAACCACCTATACGCGCTCTTGTAGCACGGTAGGAGGGAGCCCGGTGCGACGCATACGACGAGGTGGGAGAGCCCTATACACGCTCTTGTAGCGTGGTGGGGAGAGTCACTGCTGTTCTGGTACGTCACTGCTGTTCTGCTACGGGTACTGCTGAAGGCCCCATACACGCTCTTGTAGCGTGGTGGGATGAAATTTTGTACGGCCGCGGTGTCCAAGGACACCTACCATACACGCTCTAGTAGCGTGGTGGGAAGGCCCAGCTCCCCTATTTTCCCCCAAACGGGGGATATGCCGGGATGCTGCCGAAATTTTCACCGAAATATACAAAGACTTAAATAATTTGAAGACCTTCTTGGACAACAATATAGAAGACCTGTATTCGAACAAAAATACGCAGAAATTGAACTAAATGAGTAGAGGACCTGTACGAAGAGCAGATGAATTGTGGAATTGCACTTGAACAAAAATCTAAATGATTAATCAAGGTTTAAATCCAAATGAAATCAAATTGAAATCAAAATCAAATCAATTGAGCCAACAATTGCACCTACAAAGACTTCAGAAAACTTTGAACAAGCACTTGAACTTGTTCTTGGAACTCGAACTGTGCAATATCAGGGGACCTGAACATAGAACTCAAACTCAAATGAACCCTGACATGAATTGAGTAAGATCACTCAAGCTCACTACTGGAACTCAAAACTGGAATGAGATGTGGAGAGCAAGGAACACAAACTGAACTCAAGCTAGAACGAAACTTGATATGAATGATAAAGGACCTGCATTCAAAAGGACAAAAGATCAAATCACGCACGAGGGAATTCAAACTACAAGGACATTCGTACGTTCAGTAGTGACACAAAGTATGTTGTAAGACCTCGATGCAAGAATTCCTACAACAATTCCTACAACGCCTGTTGATTGAGAAGGCAATATGGGAGACCAATAATAGAAAGACTCGTCCTCTACAAACAAATCCAGACATCAAACCACCTGAGATTGGTGACAGGTGGGCATGATGTAGGCAACAATGGGTCTCCTACGAACAGTTTCAGGTGCTCGTAGTGGATACAACGGGTCACTGCAAATAACTACAAATCACTTGTGGATAACAACAGTGAGAGTCTCGTAAGCATAGCGATCCACTGTGGACACAAGTATTGATATCATCTACGACAGCGGTGATCAAAATTTCCAAGTACACAGGGTACAAAGGAAACCCGATGTACGAATAAAGACATCCCCTGGCAGAAGGGAGGAAATGTTTGAACAAATTAGAACCAAACTTCCTGGTGTTCCAAAGTCTCTTTTTGGTTCTATAATAAAGAAGAGAACAGTTCGGGTGTCCACAAACACCGGAAATAGCAAGTTCACTATGCCGAAAAGCCTAAAAGGAGTTCTCCCCAAATCAGCAGTCATTGACTCCAAAGTCCAGAAAGATCCTTCCCCGGTGATTGAGAAAGGGGAGTCAACATCAAGACCAACGCCACCGGATCCGCAACACTCGTACTAGCGGACAGAAGGCGTGTATAAGCTCTGAAATCAAATGTTGTGTATTCAAATGTCAATTATCTACACAACTACAAAATATTTCAAAATACCCCTACACGTGCACCGTAGTTTGTATACACATAGGTACACAAAGGGGTAAATACAATCTCAACCCGCATGGGCCCTGGTGAGCGTGTTATTGGTACACACGTGACGCCTATGGATGCTACGCGGGTTGACAAGTGAATTCAAGTTCAAATCCGATCCTTCTATACGGATCAATAGAAGTCGACAAGATTCGAACTACCTAACAAAATACACGGTTGTAGCAACCGGTGTATTTGTTTAAATACATTCTTTTTCGGCCTTCAAGGCCTAAAATCAAGAAAATTCATGAACAAAGGCATAAAGCCTACGAGAAACCCAATCCCCTATCGATAAGTTGATAGGGTCGACAAGGTTAATCAAATGGAAATGACCCCCAAACACCCCGATGATGGCCGTGTTGAATCCAAATCTCAACCGGAGGGGTTCCACAAATATTTCAAATTCCACCCAAATACCCACAAAAATCCCAAAACTCCAAAAATATTTAAAATTGAGATAAATCTATCAACGCTTAAAGCAAAAATCCATCCACCCTCCGCAACAGTTTGCCGTGGCGGACAAATTCAAATTTACTTCAGCTCACAAAGAGCCGAATGCCTAGTCGAAAATATCACTAGAATCCATTCTCAAACAATCTCCTGCCAGTAAGGACGTGGTACGTGTCCTCTAACCGGCGGTCTGCCGCTAAATGGCCACCGCAGGATAAACGGTTACGACGACCCGGGGCCCTCTGAACCGAGTGGTTTTGCCGCTAAATGGCACCACGAAATACCGGTTATGGCCAGCGCCGTTACGTTCCTTATTGGCATCAAATCCTTGAGATATGAATCAATAGGATATAATTGACAGGGCACAAAGCCCTCTGTAAGCTAAGGTGGATTCAAATTTGTCCCCTTAGACAAACATCCATCCCAGGTCTACAAGGTCCCCTTGGACGAAGCAACCCATGGCTGCCGACAAGGATCCTTCTGTCAGGTTGGGTCGACTACCTCCTCTGACTAAGTAGACCAGGGACCACGATGGCCCGGGACGACGGAACCATGGGATCTTGATCGGGCCCATCATCCATTCCCCCACCATCCGCTTTAAGTGCTAGATGGTGCAATTTCTATTTTAAATACCAAATTCTCTTCAAATTCCCAAATCCAACCCAAATTCCAAATCTTTCCAATCCAAACTCATTGCTGCTACTATATGCCAGATAACACGTATTCTATACGTATCTGATTGACGACTAGCCTTAATCGAAAGTTCTCTCTCGTGATCGGGAGGGGTAATTAACTATAGGGGCTTGCGCCTATAGGAAACCAGAACTCGGATCATAAAGTCCTCACAAAATGAGGGCGAAATCTCTGGGTAGTGTCTTATCTACAAACCCATCTGCCTTCCAAAATTTACCCCGGAACTTAATCCGTTAAAACTCCCTCGCCGGAAAATAAAAAAGAAATCGCGCGGCGGGGAGGCCGGGACCGAATTTTCGGAGCCCACATAGCATTAATCACTACACTTGATAAATGAGTCACACTTCAAATGCAAGGAAAGACGAGTCATCATATGAGATCTTGATAGAGCCAATGAAATATAAAATACTAACATAAAATAATCCAAATTAAAGAGTTTAGATTGTTGTAGACTTGCAAAATAGTTTATATTGAGAACGCTTAAAAAAAATGCATGATGAGTAATAAAATAAGGATAACTTGAAGTCTTGTTGTGAATTGTAAATTTGCTAAAAAATGTAGTTTCCATCAAGATTTATCAGAAATAAAATGAAAATCGGGACTTATTTGGATTATTTCCAGAATTTGTTGGTTCTTATTGGTTGCAAGATACTTAACATATCGTAGGGCATTGAAGTATGCACTGAGTCCAACCAGAAAGAAAAACATGCTCCAACGGCAACCTGTTAATCATCATAAACAATTTGCAAATTGTAAATACTACTCAAGGCAAATATAATTTATAAAATTGAGCAAATTTACCTGTAAACTAAATTTAATCCATCCTGGGAGGCCATAATTGTGACCCTTAATACAACTTAAGAGATCATCAATTAAACCAATTGCTGCAAATGCAAGAGTTGCTAAAATTGATCCAGAAACTAACCAAGAGTTATAATCAGACATTTGACTTGCAACGGCAATGCCAATTGGAATAAAGAACAAGCCACCCATAGTTGGGGTTCCCTTTTTTGAGGAGTGTGTACGTGGGCCTTCTTCCCTAAGGATCTGATGGATCTTCATTTTATCAACGATTGGAATATATATCCATCCAGCAAATCCCGACAAAGCAGCTGATATTAAGAAAGGGCGTGAGAAATAAAATGGTTCCAACGGTAACCTCGCATTCCTCCATAAACTCCAATCAATAGCTAAAAGGAACACAACTAAGCTGGTTATTAATCCCGCATTCATCAGAACTCCACCTGGAATTCTTAGAATTGAAAGAAAGCAAACGAAGATTAGCTCAATGATTTGGATAGAAGAAGATGAATATGTCATAGAAAACATTAAAAAATATGAAAATGGATCATTTTCCACATCTTTCATAACAGAAATTGTAGTTGATAGAAGTAATTTATCAAAAGAGGAAAAAGATTTGATGTCATTGATTTATCAACATCTTTCGTCAAGTGTTGATGTCAACTGAAAAACACATTTCACTTACCTATCTATACAGGGAAATTCATGTATGATAACATTACTCAAACATTTGAAAATGTTTGTCCAGTACTTAACAGGAGGGTTCATGCTTGTGTATCTATCTATACAGGGAGTGAAATTTGTCAATTAAACTAACATTTATATATATACCTGGGTGTCTGTCCTCTTTGCAAGTTTGGTCTGGTGAGCAATTTATATTAGAAGGCTAATGCTCTATGTTCCTTTTCCAAGGAAAATTATTAGAAAACCATTTGGATTCAGGCATTCCATTCATATTATATATTACAACTTTCTCTTAGTAATTGGTCCCTAATAGTAGTTTTAGTTTGACATATCTAAATCTTTAGTCATCTTTTAATAACATGTGTATTATTATCAAGCAAGTGGATTATCCTATATAGTAATTTATCTCCAATCGAATTCTATTTTCTGACATCAAAAAAAGAATATTCCTATAATTTTCAAGTAGGTCATTATTGTCAATATTGGCGTCGCACTGTTCACCCGCCTTTTTTTTTTTTTAATTTGAAAATTATATAAAATGAAGTATGGGAAAGAATATACTAGGAATATTCTTTTTTTGGTGTTAGAAAATAGAGTTCGCTTGGAGATAAGTTACTATATTTTGGTGAATTACTGCATTTTGAAGTGAAAAATGAGTTTTTCGGTTGGAGATGCCCTAATCGTAGTCGTTGCATACTTTATATCAGTTGCTCCTAAGTGCATTCTGTGCCTCCAAATTTATTGACAATAATGACCTACTTGACTGTATCCTATCAAGTCAACCAACATTGAGCCCCTCATACATCAAGCATGAAAATTCAATATTGTTGTTACCTTAAGATATAAATAAGACGTATTCTCCTAAGAATTTTATTTAGCCACAGTAATCTACATTTGATTCCTCATACAGAGTAATATTGTATGGCCCTCTTACATGATCAACTATAACCAAAATCAATAAATGCTGTGAAAAAAAATATTGATTGAAACTTCAATTTAAAAATTAATTAATAGTGTATTTATTTGTAATTAAAATCATTTTAATTAATTAAAAATTTGAATCAATACAAAAATATTTTTAAATAGATTTATACATATTAAATAATTTTTAAAAATTAATATAAAAATATATTTTTAATTTGATTTATACATATTAAATATGAATAATAACATTGTTAATTAAATATTCTTTTACAAAATCAATAAAAATTATCATTATAATATTAGATTTATACATATTCAATATTAGTTTCATAAGATTTTAATAGTTATTAAATCTTGATATAATCAATAATTTATAATTCTAAGCACTTCTATAGATGAATTGTTCATTTTCTATTTCATTAAATGAATTAATTATTCATTCTCCAAGTCCTCTATAACATTTTCTCAAAAAAAAAAAAAGCCCACTTTCATTAAAATTGCAAATTAGATTTGCATTTTCATGGAAATGCAAATTTGATTTACATATTTGCTCCTTTTTAAATTACATTTTTAATTAAGCTCTTTTTTCTTAATTATATTTAAACGTTGCTCCTAATTATAATTTTGCCTTCTTATTAAAGGTGACTTTGCATGTTGTCGAGGAAGCAAAAGAACTAAATAAACAGAATCAGCCCGGTAAAATAAGTAAAATCAATAGAAACTATATATTAAGCAAATTTTACATCAGAATTCGTTAGAAATCAACAATACAAAGTTTTCATAATCCATGATAAGAGCAGGACCCTTACCTTCTCTTTCTGAGAATAACAGTTCGAAAAATTTGAGCAGCAGCAGATAAAGAAAAATCAATTTTTTCCTTCTTCTTCTTCTCCTTCAGGTCGATGTGAGAGGACTGGTAAACAAGAACATTACTATTTCTGTCCTTGTCTTCATTTCCACGAATAGATTCCTCTGCTGAAATTCCATTACTCTCTTCATAATTTGTAGAAATGGCCGCAGCACTCTAACCATTGAACAACAAAATTGAGCAAAAATAAGAAGCGGGCTTAATGTAAGAGTAAGCGACTGAATGTAACTGTCCAAAGAGTTTCAATACTTATTTTAGTTAAAAATGGATGAAAAAGAGCTTGTAATTAATTCACCTCCTAGTGTTTCCAAAAACTTATATGGTAACAAAATCAACCTTTCAGAGAGAGAAGGAATTCAGAAAGGAAGAGAATTAATGAAAAACCTCATCTTTGGCCTTGAAGCTGCGAAAGCACATGAGTTCAGCGCGATTCTGCCTTCTCATATCTATTACATTGAGTGAAGGGGAAAGAGAAGCAAATCGGCTGAACTTATCGGAGAAGAGGTGATTTGATGCCATCGTTGGAGCAGAAGAAGAAGAAGAAGAAGAATAAGGGGAAGGGGCTCGTTGAGGCCGACGGAATATCAGAAGCCGGAGCTGTGGGCTCCCGCAAGACATGGGGGCTTTGGAGATAAAAAATAAGCGGCGATTGGCGGAGGGGAAGGTGGATTTACTTCTTTATTACCGTCAAATTGAATCAGACTGCCTCATTCTCTAACTTCTTACATGAAGAAAGAAGAAAAGGAGATCACGCAGCTTAGAGATTCCCGTAATGTTACGGCGGAAATATAGAGCCGTTGGGAATGGCGCGAAACACGTTTTGGATCTTTAAGATTTAATTGAGATATCGTTCTTAAATCTTATGAAAAAAAAATTATCAAAAAATCATAGAAGTTTCAAAATTATATATTAGTGTTCCTCCAACAATCTCTGTTTATCTATCCCACAACCTATGCTGTCTTTAACCTCGCACTGTCGTCATAATAACATCCTGATGATTCTAATTTAACAATCTCATACCACTATTCACATCATGAACTAGCATAAATCACAAAGAAATGAAATTCTTTTTTTATCAACAAAATAAAAAAATTATTTCCTGACTTTATTTTACAAAAAAATAAATAACTTTGAGTAATTAAAATGTAATATATTTAATTCATATTACATTTAAAATACACGTGTAAACTAAACACTTACAATCAAATAGCATCTAAATTTTATTTTCTTACACAAATTATGGATCTTGAGGTCAGTCACCATTGATTTCATCTCGTGATTGCCTTGTGACAGTCCATTCTCTATCGTTTCGCTTGCTTTATAGCATGATTGATCTCAACCATTGTCAATTGGCTTCTAAGCATAAGGTAACTAAAGTCTCACCAACCCTTACCAATTTAACATCTTTACATGATCTACTAGTGCATTTTAAGTAAGCATCATCCAATTTGGCTTCTAATTTGCGAAGCTTATTTGCTCAATCGACTCATGCATGTACATTGTTTGTGCTTAATTGGTCCCTACCTTTCAACATCCATCATCTCATCAGCTTTTGCTCGTGTGATCTCCTTACCTAATTTGCTCCAACGTGTGGAAACTGTAGACCCGGTGAGAAAGTTACCGGACCTGAGGAAGACGACGCAGAACAGGACAAGAAGGAGGAGAGAGAACTTATTTCATTGGATACCTTAAACCTTAGTACAGATGCCTATATATAGGCTGAACATAAAGTGCTAACACGTGTAAACAACCTATTGGCTAACAAGAATGATAATGAAATGTTTATTACAACTAAGCTTAATTAATTATGAGCTAACATCTCCCCGCAAACTGATGTTTCTTCCCTGAGCGTCAGTTTGTAGCAGAGCTGCTTGAACCGAAGTGTTGGTAACGATTTTGTGAATATATCTGCGATCTGATCCACCGTGCTGATTGGTAACAAGCTTATAGTTTTGTGCTGTATGTGATCACAGATGAACCTTTGATCGATCTCAATGTGCTTGGTATGCGTGTGAAACACTGGATTGTTCGCCAGTGCTATCGCCGACGTGTTGTCATAGTAAACAGAGATGGGGCTGTCATGCGGAATGTTGAAATCGACAATGAGACGCTTCAGCCATATAATGTCCGCCGTAGCAGTGGCCAATGCTCTGTATTCCGACTTTGTGGAGGACCGAGATACAGTGGTTTTCTTCTTCACGGTCCACGACACCAGGTTTTCACCAAGAAATGTACAAAAGCCTGATGTTGATTTTCTGGTGATCGGGTCACCGGCCCAGTCGGCATCCTAGAACGTGCGGAGATAAAGAGAGGATTTTGTGATGGGTAATCTGAAGTTTATTGTCCCTTTGATGTACCTAAGTAACCTCTTGAGGAGGTATAGATGAATTGGTGCAGGATCATGCATATGTTGAGACAGAGTGTTGACCAAGTGAGCTATGTCAGGACGCGTGATGGTAAGATACTAGAGAGCTCCGGTGATGCGGCGATACTTGGTGGCGTCTGGGATGGTGTTCTCTAGCCGAAATTGAGTTGGCTGTTTTGTGACGGAAGGATTAGACAGAGAGTTACATTTGATTAAATTAGTTTGTTGTAGTAGAGAGAATGCATAAGATTGCTGAGACAGAAAATACGTATCTTTTGTTGATTGTATAGAGATGCTGAGGAAGTGTCGAGCTATTCCGAGCTGTTTCATTGTGAATTGAGAGTTGAGTTTGTGCAGAAGATCTTAAATGGCCACTTCGTCATTTCCAGTAATTAGAATATCATCCACGTACACCAAGAGAAAAATTTGAATGTTCTACCGGCGATAGAGAAGAAGAGATGGGCCAGCCTTGCTGTGCTGGAACCCAATGTTGATGAGGTGATTTGTGAATGTGGTGTACCACTGCCGTGGAGCTTGCTTAAGCCCATAAATTGCCTTCTTTAGACAGCACACATGGTCCGGATGCACATTATCTTCGAAGCCTTTGGGTTGCCGCATAAATACGGTTTCCGTTAAGGTGCCATGTAGAAACGCATTTGTGACGTTGAGTTGCTGCACCGGCCATCCGTGATGTAGAGCTACCGTGAATAGGACTCGGATGGTAGGAAGCTTCGCCACCGGGCTAAACATTTCTTCATAGTCCAGGCCTTGTTCTTGACGATTCCCCTGAGCGACGAGTTGGGCCTTGAATCTGGCTACAGTTCCGTCAGAGTTGAGCTTCTTTCTGAATGTCCATTTGCAACCTAGGATAGATGCATTTGGTGGTGATGGAACCAGGAGCCAAGTGCCTTGTTGTTGAAGTGCAGCGAATTCTTCCGCCATAGATTGACGCCATTCGAAATGTTTGCTCGCGTCTGAGTAGCTGGTGGGGGCAGATTGTTATACGTTGATCGCACGGTGTTAGTTGATGAAGCAGGTTCATACGACATACGGGTTTGAGAGATCCCGTTTGAAGCCTGGTTGTCATGTGATGTTTGATTGGTGGAGCCGAGAGAGGATTGTTGAGTCTAGTAAATAGATTGTTAAACCTAAGTTAATGTCTCAAGGCTACCAAGAGGGAGGGGTGAATTGGTATTTAAGAAATTTCCCTCTTTTGATAATTTTAACCGAAATTAAACTTTAATGATATTTTTTATAAAAAGTTTTTCGACCATAATTCTTTAAAACACTAAAGTAAATGCAGAAATAAAAAGCAGTAAAATAAAAAGACACACGATTTATAGTGGTTCGGTCTAAACCAGATCTACATCCACTCCCCAGAGGCACCTTCTGAGTATTGCACTAATACCAATAGTGTCTCTCTTTTTGCATCCACAGCAAGGCGGAGAAGCCTTTACAATCACTCTTTTTACCACTACCCGGTGGGGCAGAGAACCGTCATCCTTTTACACTTTCCCTAGTGCTGGCAGAGAACCGTCGTCCTTTTACACTCTCCTAGTGAGGGCAGAGAATCCTTCATCCTTTTACACTCTCCTAGTGAGGGCAGAGAACCCTTCATCCTTTTACACTCTCCTAGTATCGGCAGAGAACCGGATCTCCTTGACAGATCTCTTCCCAAGAAATCTAGAAAGAAGAAAGAAAAAAGAGTGTAGTAATCTCAAATCACAAGTAGGAAATCTTACATTTGAACACTATGCAAAGCCTTCAAGCTCCAATGGTAGAAATCCTCCTTTGAATGCTCTCTCTCACTCTCTCCTTTACTCTTGTTCCAATAGGCACGAAGATCAATGAGCAAAAAGATTGGATGGCAGTCTAATTTGGACTATAGATACAAAAGACAAGAAAAACCGCCCAAAAACTGCAAGTTTTCAATTCTGTATGCAGTGGATCGTCCCGTACGATTGTGGATCGTCCTGGATGATTTTACTTAAAGTGTCGGAAACGAACCTAATGTATATTGGTACGAAGTACACGATTATCGTCCCGTACGAACTAGGTTCGTCCGGTATGAAACGGTTATTACATAGGTCGGTCCCCAAAATTCTACAGGACGTAACCAACTGACGTAAGTCGGTTCGGTTCGTCCTGGACAAACAGGTTTCATCCTAGGACGATTTTATACAGAGCATTTCGTCCAGGGACAAAAATAAATTTCGTCCTGTACGATCGCATACAGAGAGCTTCGTCCCGGAACAAAAATTAATTTCATCCTGTATGATCTCATACAGAGAGCTTCATCCCAGTACAAAAATTAATTTCGTCCGGACGAACAGTGAAAGTGAGAATCCAGAGATGTTCGTCCCGGGACGAATATTAAATTCATCCTGGACGATTAGGACTTAGAAAATTTTCTCCTCGCCTGTTCGATCCATTGCTCTTCTGAGGGTTAATTGACATGATCGTCCCGTATGAACAAAGTTCGTCCCGTACGATCAGTTTATAAAAATTGTCCCCCAAGAGTGTGTGTTAAGATTTTTCACTCAATTACAATCACTCCATTTCATTTCAAAAACTTGTAATTTACAAAAGAATAATTTGAAGTCTTCATCACTTGGAGTTGATTTTCCTGAAATGTTAGTACACACTAGAGCAAAAATAAAACTTCCAAAAAATGTTAGGAGATATATAAAAACAATAATATTTGAAATCATCAAAATAATACAAGTTGCAAGAATGTAAAACATGCAAATAACAACTCTCTCTACAATCTCCCCCTTTTTGATGATGGCAAAACAATTATTGTTTGTAGGGTTTCAAATTTTAAGTTTCTCCTAAACTCCACCTGAATTTATGAACTCATAAAAAGAAGGAGGCATTTGAATTACTTCAAAAAATTTTTTTGTTTTTCAAAAATTTTATACAACACAAAACAACACAAAAGATAAAATAAAGAAAACAATCAAATACTACAAAAATAACGCATACGAAAATCAAACACTACGAAAATAAATCAAACACTACGAAAATCAAACAGTACGAAAACATACGCAACAACAAACAATTTCTCTCCCTTTTTGACAACATCAAAAGGTGAAGAAGAAAAGAATGTTAGAAATATAAGCAGAAATATGAAATTCATTTGATATTTTAATCTTGAAAGTGATTGAAATAAGGTATGCAAATAAAATTGAAAAACATTAGAAAAACATAAAATTTCATATAATTTAAGAACTGATATAACTTATAAAATAAAAAGAGTTTTTCAAGGGCATGTGTCAATTTAGACATGAAGATAAAGAGAATTATTGCACTAAGGATGAATAAAAAATTTTATATTTCAAATTTCAATATAAATTATAAATGAACATTAGATCAATTTGAATTAAGAGATTAAAAGAGTCTGAAAAGAAGTAATTACCACATGTGGCGCTTTGCGCATCTTTTTCAATTTTGTTTTTTTTATACCAGCACATTTGTGCGTATCTTTTTACTTTGGGCTTATTTTGTGCATCTTTTTGTCATTGCAAATTTTTTTTGCAGTATCCTTTTGATTTTTGTACATTTGTACAATTCTCAAGAGTATTTGAATTCTTTCCAAAATTAATAATCTAGAATTTTAAATTTTTCTAAGTGCATAAATACTAATTAAAAAGAAAAATACAAAATAAGAAAACATCTAAATTGCAATAATAATATTAAAGATAATGTAGTCTAAATAAGAGACATGGAATTGAAAATTCTAATAATATCAAGTTATAAGCATTTCTTAAATTTAGAAAAATTATATTTTCTAATGAAATTAATTTAAATTTGCAAGTTAAATAAAGCACTATTAAGATAAAAATAAAAAAGGAATGTCATAAAGTCAAACATACATTTCTAAAACATTAAACCACAAAACATTGAAACATATATTGATATCCGATTAAGCTACTACAATTTGAAGTTCAAGATATCAATAGTAACACAATTAAGACAAGAACAGAACAACAAACTAAAAGACAATCACTAACACAAGAACAATACTGAAGTACAGAACAAACATAGAGCAAACACTGAACCAATACTGAACAAATCACTCAGATGGACCCTGATATGGAGGAGGAGGTGGTGCTGCACCAAAAAACCTGAAGTAACTACTCATCGTGAACATGTTGGTATTAATGGCATTTATTTGTTCACGCATATATTCCATATCCTGATTGTGCTGAAAATCTTGCTGCTGCAGATGAGTTTCAATTCGATCAAATCTTTTATCAAAATGAGCCTCTAAATTTTTAAATCTTTGAACTAAATCCTCATAATTTGGTCCAGCAGCATGTGAAGGTCTAGCTTCTTCTTCTATTTCACTCAGAACTACATGAGTTCTGCTGGGCTCGTCCTTATTGAAGATAGCTCTAAAGGATGCATCGTTGTAGTAGAGTGGTTCTTCAAAGTCTTGTTCTGGATGAATTAAATCATACTTCTTTTCCAGAATATAAGCAATCAAATGTCCTAAGGCTATGTTCTTCTTCCTTTTATGATCAACATGACCAATTTCAGAGAGACTATAAATGTAGTCAATTAGGAGTTGGGCCTCATCTATAGGTTGTCTAGTCATAATCAAGTAGGTAACAGTAGAAAGAAGAGGAGTGATGTTGATTCTATCACCAGTTTTAGGGATAATGGAAGTTCTTAGAACATGCTGGATGATACGGGCTTCACGCAATAAAGTTGACACTTTAGGTTGATGATCCTTAACTCTTATTCCTCTAATCACACGATTAACTTCTGTCCAATCAAAACTTGAGTTTGTCAAAGTGTGTGCTCTTAAGCCTTCAGTCCTTATTTAGAAAAATACCAAAGTCATCTTTGGTGATTTCAACTTTCTTTTTGAAAACAAAAGAACTGATGACTGAATGGTCGGAGTTGAATGACATGTTTGCCAGGAAATAGTGAAAGGTTTTTCTATTGTAGAAGTGAACTAAAGTGAGGATCAAACTAAACTGAGTGGAGGTAAACAAGTGCATTACCTTAAAAGTTAGTTGATTCTGTAGGAGAACTCTAGATGGGGTGATTTTTGCAGAGACAACCCTAGGAAAGGATTCTTCATTGGCTCTAGAAAGGAAGTTTTCGGATGTATTCCTTGAAGGACCCTTAGCCAAAGTCTTTTGGAGCTTGCTAGAACTTGCCATTGAAGGATTTGAAGAGTGGAAAGGTTTGAAAGAGATGTGTGAAAGTGAATGTTCAGTAAAAAACTGCCGTTAATTTAAAGAAGAACGACTGTTCGTACCAGATGAAATTTTCGTTCGTCCCGTACGAATTAGATTCGTCCCGTACGAAAAATATTTTGTATGGACGAACAAATGAGTTTAAAAAAATAACGGCTTTTCGTAATCACATAATTTCTGAAGCGTCCTTTCGTACAGACTTTTGACCAAGACGATCGTACAGACGAACACGTGTTTGTACGGATGATCAGAAATTTAACTCGTTTTGATGGCAGTTGAAAACCGTCCCCCTCCATGAACCGACATGTGTTCGTCTGGACGAACCAAAGGTTTGTACAGACGAAGTTCATAATAAAAACTGTCTTATCCATTTAACTGCTGCATTCAATCGTCCTGACATTTGAGAAAAAAATATTTCGTCCCGGACGATCGTGAGGATCGTACAGACGAACTACATTAAAAACTGCTCTTAAGACGGTTTGAAATCACACAGAATGACATTTTACACACATCGTCCCATACGAAAAAATTTTCGTCCCAGACGATTAACACAAAATTTTTGAATTTTTGTATTTTTATCAAAGAAAACCAAAATAAACACAATAAACAACGACAAATGTACACTCTAAATAAAAATCACTCAAAAACAAATAAAACTCACAAAAACAAAATCATAAAAACATAAACTACGAAAACAAAACATCAATGTTGCAAAAATATTTTTATTTAAGCATTTAAATTAATTACACCAAGCCTTGTTCTTAATGCACTGAAAGTATCAAAGGCTAAAGGTTTTGTAAAAATGTCTGCAAGTTGATTTTCAGTTGAAACATGGGTAAGTTCAATTTCTCCCTTGGATACATGATCCCTTATGAAATGATGCCTTATGTCAATGTGTTTGGTTCTTGAATGTTAAATAGGATTTTTGGAAATGAAAATAGAACTAGTATTATCACAATAAATTGGTATAGTGCCTATAGTTAATCCTAAATCAATCAACTGTTGTTTTAACCAAAGTACTTGTGGCACACAACTTCCTAATGCAATGTATTCTGCTTCTACAGTAGATAGGGCCACTGAATTTTATTTTCTACTAGACCATGAAACTAATGAATTTTTAATGAATTGACATGTTCCAGAAGTGCTTTTCTTATCCACCCTACAGCCTGCAAAATCAGAGTCTGAATAACCAATAATTTCAAATGAAGAGCTAAACTTTGGATACCAAATTCCTAAATTCTGAGTTCCTAGTAAATATCTTAAAATTCATTTCACTGCTGTCAAATGTGATTCTTTTGGATCAGATTGAAATCTAGCACATAAGCAAACACTAAACATGATATATGGTCGGCTAGCAGTCAAGTAAAGTAATGATCCAATAATCCCTCTAAATTTCTTTTGATCAACAGATTTTCCCTTAGGGTCCTTATCCAACTGAACTGAGGAACTCATTGGTGTACTAACAGGTTTAGCATTGTCCATTTCAATTTTTTTGAGGATGTCCTTAATATATTTAGTTTGACTAAGAAATGTACATTCCTCAAGTTTCTTAATGCTAAAACCTAGAAAGTAATTTAAATCTTTCATTAGACTCATCTCAAATTCACTACTCATTGTTTTAGAAAAATCATCACAAAGATTTTTATTTGAAGATCCAAAAATGATATCATCCACATAAATTTGAACAATGAGTATATCCTTTCTAAATTTCTTTAAAAAGAGAGTTGTATCCACACTTCATTTTTCAAAAGATCTTTCAAGTAGGAAAGTGCTTAACCTCTCATACTAGGCCCTAGGTGCTTGTTTTAGTCCATATAATACCTTTTTCAATTTGAAAACATGATTTGGGTATTTAGAATTTTCAAAACCTGGAGGTTGTTCTACAAAAACATCTTCTTCAATTACCCAATTTAAAAAGGCACTTTTCACATCCATTTGAAATAATTTGAAACCCTTAAAACAAGCAAAGGCTAACAAGACCCTAATTGCTTCAAGTCTAGCTACAGGGGAAAAAGTCTCCTCAAAATCAATTCATTCAATCTGATTATACCCCTTAGCAACTAATCTAGCCTTATTTCTAATGACTATTCCTGAGTCATTCATTTTATTTTTGAATACCCACTTAGTTCCAACTATGCTTTAATCTTTTGGCCTTGAAGTTAATTCCCAAACTTTATTTCTTACAAATTGATTCAACTCTTCTTGCATGGCCAATATCTAAAATTCATCAGAAAGTGCTTGATCAATATTAGTGGGTTCTATAGATGAAATAAAGGCTGAATGATTGACTTCCTTATTTAATCCACGCCTAGTTCTAACACCCTCACTAGGTTCACCAATAATCAATTCCCTTGGGTGGTTTTTAGAATATCTCAAATCTCTAGACAAAGGGTTTTCTATCTCTAAATTCTCTTTCACATTTTCTTCCAAGTTTATTCTATCAATCTTTTGGGAGTTATCCTCAATCTCATCTTCAATAACATTTGGCTCTTCCAAATTTCTAGATTCATCAAATACAACATGTGTGGTCTCTTCAATGACTAAAGTTTTTTTGTTGAATACCCTATAAGATTTTCCAACACTTGAATATCCAACAAAAATTCCTTCATCTGATTTTAGATCAAATTTTCCTAAGGCAGATTTTCCATTATTATGAATAAACACCTTGCAACCAAAGACATGCAAATATGACAAATTAGGTGTTCTCCCTTTTAGCAACTCATAGGGTGTTTTATTTAAATTGGATATCACATTCACCATATTCAGAACATAACATGCAGTGCTAACCGCCTCAGCCCAAAAATATCTAGGAAGTGAGTATTCTGCCAACATTGCACGGGCGGCTTCTATTAATGTTCTATTTTTTCTTTCGACTACCCCATTTTGCTAAGGGGTTCTAAGTGCAGAAAAATTACAATCAGTTCCTTTCCCTTTACAAAAGTTTTCAAATTTCTCATTTTCAAATTCTCCTCCATGATCACTTTGTATAGAAATAATTTCACACCCTAATTTCCTTTGAATCCAAGTCAAAAAATTTTTAAATTCCTCAAATGATTCACTCTTATGAAATAGAAATCTAACCCAAGTGAATCTTGAGTAATCATCCACAATAACAAATTCGTATACCTTCCCTCCTGGACTTACAGTTCCAACAAGTCCAAAAAGATCTATGTGTAAGATTTCCAAAGATTTACTAGTCCTAAGATCCTTATTGGACTGAAAAGAGGACTTCACTTGCTTACCTAATGTACATGCATCACAAAGGTGGTCCTTATTAAAGTCTAGTTTAGGTATACCTCTCACTAAATTCTTTTGGGTAATCTTTCTAAGGTTTTTCATGCTAGAATGACAAAGTCTCTTATGCCAAAGCCACGACTCATCAGAAATAGTTTTTAAATAAAAAGTAGTAGGAGTATGAATGCAATTTAAATCTAGCATATAAACATTATTTACCCTTTTTCCATTCAACACATCTTTACCATTTATGCTTAATATGCAGCTAGTAGGAAAAAATTTTACACTATAACCCTTATCACATAGCTGACTTATACTTAACAAATTATGCTTTAATCCTTCAACCAACAACACATTGTCAATAAAAAAGTTTTTCAAGTTTCCAATCATACCTGATCCAACCACCTTCTTTGTGGTGTTATCTCCAAGTGTTACTTTGCCTCCACTTTTGGCTTCCAGCGTTATGAATTGAGCAGTATCTTCAGTCATATGCTTTGAACATCCGTTGTCCAGGTACCATATGCTCCCATGAGATCTTGTGTGAGAGCAACCCTGTAAAAATATCAAATGTTAGACCTGGGAACCCAAACAAGTTTGGGTTCACCTTTTAGCAATTTATAATCAGATGCATGTATGATATGTCTAGGTTTATGCATCTTAGGTCTCCACACCAAATCAGATTTCATCTTCAAAGTACAGGTGTGAGCTATATGTCCAAATAATCCACAATTATTACATTTGACATTAGGAAAAGTATTCTTAAGTCTTCTACCATTTATTTGTCTTCTAAAGGATTCCATATATTTAGGATTTGTAAAATCTTCAAGTTTGGGGGGTATCCTATTATCCTCAAGAGCTCTTATTTTCAACTTATAAAATGAATTCATATCTTCCAAGATTCGATTTGTATAATTGATTCGATATATTTTGCTCTCAGATTCATCCTTAAATATTTTAAATTCTTTTTCAAGATCAACATAGGATGATTTTAAAATCTCATGATTTTTATTCAGATCATCATATTCATCAAGTAATTTCATGTGGTTGTCATCTATTAAAGCATGATCTTTCCTAAGGATTTGATGTTCTTTCTTAAGTTCTTCCAATTCTAGACTTACACTAGCATGTATCTTTTTCATTTTCCTATATACATCATGCATGTGTTCAAAAACTTCAAATAATTCATCGTAACTTAAGTCACATACCTCTTCTTGATCTGATTGATCTATGTTATCTGCCATCAAGCAAAGATTGGTGACTTCTTCTTCCTTTTCAGTCTCTGATGAATCTGAAGCTGAGTCCTCCCAAAAAGCTCTTTGAAACTTCTTCTTGTCCTTCTTTACAATTGGTTTCTCCTCTACCTTCTCCTTGCTATGAGTGGCTTTGAGTTTTGGGCAATCAGTCTTGATATGACCTGGTTTCCTGCATTCATAATAAATCACTTCATTAAAAACCTTGCCATTTCTGTTAAACTTACCTCTATTCCATTGCTGGCGTCTCTTCTGCTTCCTCTTCAGAAAGCTTCTGAATTGTATAGTCATTAATGCAATATCGTCTTCATCCTCAGGTTGTGAGTGTTCACTCTTGGACTCTTCCACTTTTAGTGCTATATTCTTCTCCTTTCGTGGTTCACCAGCATCAATCTTTCTTTGACTAACCCCTTGCTCGTAAGCAATGAGTGAACCAAGAAGATTGTTAATAGAATAAATATTTAGATCTTTAGACTCTGTAATTGCAGTAATTTTAGCATCATAAGAAGTAGGTAAACAACAAAGAATCTTATTAACCATTTAAGAATTAGTTAATTCCCTACCAAGTGCATGCAAAGAAGTAATAATTTGTGTGAATCTTGTGTACATGTCAGAAATAGATTCATTTGATTTCATTTGAAATAATTCATAATCACGTAACAAGATATTAAGTCTTGATTGCTTAACCTCATTAGTCCCCTCATAAGTTATACAAAGTCTATCTCATATGTCCTTTCCACTTTTGCAAGTGGAAACCCGCATGTAGTCTTCAGATTTTAAAGCACAAAAGAAGCTATTTAAACATTTGGCATTTAGTTGAGCTACGTCACATTCTTCTATAGTCCAATCTGCAAAAGGTGTTTTTACCCTAACTCCATCAAGTAATCTAGTTGGTTATGTATAACCTTCCTGGACTAGGATCCACATATGATAATCAAGTGACTGTAAGAAAGTAGACATGCGTGTTTTCCAAAAATCAAAAGATATATTGTCAAACAGTGGAGGTCTAGTAATAGAGTAACCCTCAGGTGTATTTCGGTTTCCAAATGTAGCCATCTACGTTAATTAAAAAGTAGTTTAAACTTATGTTTTTGAAACGGAGCTCTGATACCACTTGTTGAGTCTAGTAAATAGGTTGTTAAACCTAAGTTAATATCCCAAGGCTACTAAGAGGTGGGGTGAATTGGTATTTAAGAAATTTCCCTCTTTTGATAATTTTAATCAAAATTAAACTTTAATGATATTTTTTATAAAAAGTTTTTCAACCACAATTCTTTAAAACACTAAAGTAAATGCAGAAAATAAAAAGCAGTAAAATAAAAAGACACATGATTTATAGTGGTTCAGTCTAAACTAGACCTACATCCACTCCCTAGAGGCACCCTCTGAGTATTGCACTAATACATGTGAGAAAATTAAATCTATCTAAAACTTTATTTTTAATTTATGATTTTTTATTTAAATATAAATACTTTTAATGTAAATAATTAATTTAATAGAATATAATAGAATATTTAAAATCTATGTTGTATAGTAAATTTATATTATTTAAATGGAGAAAGAGAAGGAGAGAGGGATAGATTTTAAAATAATAAAATATATCTTATTTTATTTATGGAAAATAGTTTGCTTTATTTATATTTTTGAACGTTCTCTTTCAATTGAATCCGTATAGTTGGATATTAGATTGCCTCAAAAGACAGACGAATATCTTTCTATTGATTCCAAAGAAAGAGAGCAAACAAATCGCTTTCCTAATCGGGTATGACGTAGGGAGTATACAAATCACCCGAAAGGATGATTAGTATCTTCCCTACTTACCTAATTAGACTAGTGAATTGTTCGATTCATCCCTAAAATCAAGCATATAAATGATATTTGATTTACTTATGAAAATAAATCAAATACTTATCTATTTCTTGATTGTAAGGAATAGGTCTAAATAAAAATATAGATAAAGCAGGGTTTTCTTTTAAAAATAGGACCTTTATTTTCTCACACGATTCGCTTTATTTATATTTAGGATATATTTCTCCCGATTAGATCTACATAGTCGGATATTATACTGCCCCGAAGGACAGACTAATATCCTCCTATGTATTTTAAAGGGAGAAGCCGTACAATTCATTCTCCTAATCAGGTGTAATATAGAGAATATTCAAGTCATCCTGAAGGGATGACGAGTACATTCTCTAATCGACCTGATTAGATTAATGAATTATAATTTTATTTCTACAATTAAATATAGAATACATTCAATTTGTTCGTTAAAACAAATTGAATGTCTGTCTATTATTAATTGTGAAAATAACTCCTAAACATGAATAAGACTAAATCTACGCACACGGATCTTTCCCCTACCTCAGAAAAGAACTTAAGTAGGGTTTAGATTATTCTGGGTTTTAGACTCCCTATAGGGGCAAGCCCCTGTAATTAATTACATCTCCTAAGAGAATACTCTCGATTTAAATGAAGACTAAATAATTTCCAAAATTATATATATATATTTAATTAAATATTTGGGCAATTAAATTTCCATGATCAGGCTTTAGATTATAGAATTGTTATTTGACTTTAGAAAGATTTAGAATTTGATTTAGAAGAAGAAATGTGCAGAGAAAGGTGTATACGATCTGGACTTACCACCTGCCTAGAGTGGGCTGCCAGCTAACAATCCTAATCACAACAATTCGCCGATGATGCAAGAGTTAAGGTAGCTCTATCCTAGGAATCAAGGAGTTTATTAAGGAATCTAAAATAAATGCAGAGAGATATGCTTACAAAAACCAAAAATCTACTCGTATGCGAATGATGTATGAAGCAATTGTATATAAAAGAGCTGATTTTATTTATATAAATTTTCATCGGTTACATCCCAGAATTTGCAGTAAAGTAATGGTGGCCAAGCCCCACCGACAACAAACCTGGGTTCTAAGCCTACGAGAAAATATAATTAAATGTAACTGCTTATGGTCTTCGGGCTCCGGGTCTTCTATGGAATTCCAAAAAGGAACGTCCTTTTAGGGAAAGGACATTTCTTTTTGGAGCCCCATTTGTATATTTATAAGCAATTATCTTTAATTCTTTTACAGACTTCTGACACTGTACAGACTCAATCTATATACAACAATTCTAAGAAATAAAAAGCAGTACATCAAGTCCTAAAAACATTCTACTGCAGCAGTAATATAAAAGACAGGAAGTAAAGCAGTTGTATATAATGATGCATGTTATGAGTGCATAGTGTACAGTTATAAATGCAGGAAAGTAAAGGCAGAAAAGTAAGTACAACGGTCCTCACTTTATTCACTCCGCTCTCTGGTGTACAGACAGAAAAAGTAAATATGCTATGCTTATGCAGTACAGAAGAGTAAGCAATCACACATAGGTGCCCTCTAGGCAAGACACCCGCAAACAAACCACAACAAACCACCGGCCTAGCCTAGGCTAAAGTTGGTTGTCCTAGCAAGCATCTAAGTGTGTGAAGAAAGCTGTGTGGCTTGGGTGAGTCCTAATGGGTTTATTTATTCAAATTGCATGTATTATTAGGATTGATTTATTATAGGTCAAAGGAATTTGGTTAAAGTTTAAATAAAGTATATTTAGATTTATTAAGAATTATTTCAATTTTAAATGTTGGAGTTATTTAATTTAGTTATAAAGAATTTATAGATTGATAATTCCCTAAGTGCAGGAAATCATCAATTTATAAATCCTAGGACTTCCAGAATAAATACCCGCCTTAAACAGAAGATAGGTATTTATTCTGATAGCCCTTAAAATTTATTAAGGAGAGAGAAAGGGACCTTACAAATGTAATACAATGTGCCCTCCCAAAGGAATCTAGCACGTTGTATAAGGTCGGTAGTTTATTATTTTTGTTCGGAGATCTCCAAATCCAAATGAATTAGTGCCTTCCTAAAAGGAGTCGTGCACAACTCATGAGAGATCTTTTTGTTATTTACATGTTTTAAGGGTCTTTCGAAATCAAAATGCCAAAAGTCCTCCAAAAGGAATTCGACTTTAGGCATAGAAGACCCGAATTCGTTTAATCTAAATTAATTATCAAATCTGATTGATTAAGAAAAATCTTAACCAATCAAATTATCAAACTAATTTAGATTAAAGGAATTTAGAATTTAATTAAATAATTAATGGATTTTGATTAATAATATTCAGAAATCTTAAGAATTGGGGGTTTATTGAATTATTAAGGACTTGAGGTTTGATTTAAAGAGATTTGATTTTTAATATTGGTTGGATCCCACCTTTGTTTCACACCGAGGCGTGTAGTTTATTTCACCTTCCTTGGGACTAAGCTAATAGCCTCGTAGGCCTGGGTTACCCAGTGGTACCCGGTATAGTTAAGTGTCTTAAGTTAGTTAAGAATTAGGAGTTAATGAATTTTATTAGAAATGTGTTAGATTACTGATTTTTGAAATTGGTGAACCATTTTTAGAGCTTTAGATCAATTCTTGAATTTTTAAGAATTTTGGAATATTTTAATCAATTAATTAAGGGGTCAAAAATTGACTTTTTATTTAAGGTTAAATTCTGGAAAGTTAGTATTTTATTAAAATATTAGACCTTAATACGATCAATTAGGAGGTGAGTTTGCTAAAATTGGATTTTTCTGGATTTAGTTATGAAGGTTTGAAATTTTGAACTAGTTTTAACCTATAGTTGACCAATCTGTTGACTTTTTGAATTTAAAGGTTTTCTGGAATTTTTATATTTTTAATAAATATTAGGACTTATTATGAGTTGAATGCAATTGAGTTTGTTCCATTTGGATTTTTCTTGAATTAGTTATGAATTTTCAAAGTTTAGTGTATTTAATGGATTTTTGGAAATTGCTTAATTAAGGCCCTTTTTGGGTTTTGCTCCAAATGGATCCCAAACCTCTTGAAATCAGCTCCAAAGGTCAGGAATGACCTAAGGAGGGATCTCCAAGTGTTTGAGAATTTATTGGAATTTTTAATTATTATTATTTAATTAATATGAATTAATGTTGAATTTTACTTAAAATTAAATTAATCCTTAATTTGCTGTGAAATAATTTTGGTTTTATTTTTCATTGGTTAATGACTCAATTCTGGTCAGTTAGAGGTATTATTTATATTTTTTTAGATTTAAAATGGATTTATTACATTTTCTCGAAGTTTTAATGTTTAATTAAGGATTAATCAAATTTAGTAGGATTTAAGCTTTGGTTTTAATTTTGGAAGGTTGTGAGTTTGTTTTAGGGTTGATTAGAGTTGATTATGATTGATTAGGATGTTTAGGGATTTTATTTTGATTTATTAGGAGTTTATTAAAACAAAAGAAAAAGATCCTTAATGAAGGATCATCCTAAATCTACTAGTTATTATAAGATCAATTAATGTCCAATCAAGGTGTTTTAGATCATTGGGTACATGACACTAGTTTTCTATGTTTGAGTTTCATCCCAAAAGGAATGTGTGTAGTTCTTCCTAGATTGTTCTAAATTAGCTAAGATCAAGTCCTTAATTGTTGTCTTTAATGTCACTAAGTTGTAGAATATCAAATCAATGTTTCTAACCCTTTTGGACACTAGTTACAAACATACCAAAGCAATCATGAACAAAATAGAAGTGCACCTAATGTTCTATGGAAGGAGTTTTACAATGAATTACTTTAATCATAAGTTATATACTAACCTATGAGCTTAAATAATTAATTGTAAAGGAATAGATAATGAAATTAAGTTAAGTTTATTAGAGATATATGTAAATATATCTTTAATCAAAGCTAACTCAATTCCATAGCATGATCATATAAGATTTGTTAGCTTTTCAAGTTAGATTAACATGCTCTTGGAAATAAAATTTAATTGAGTTCTATATGATCATGGATCTAAACCTATTTTCAGTGGAAAGATGACTTCACACTTATCCCATAGAACTCTAACATGCTTTGATTAGATTTAGTTTAGGTGGTTTATGAATTTCCAATTATCTAAGTCAAAATTTGGCTTAGATTTTTGTAAATTCCAAAACTAGTTTAGATTGCATCAAATAGGTCTAGGAAAATTATAGGAAGTCTACCCTAAACCCTACTACACCTCTACCAAATTTCAGCCCAATATAATCTGTATATTTTTATTAAAAAAGAAAATAGTGTTTTATGTATAAATAAGATTACTAACAGAACACTACTCAAAATAATTTTTAGTTATTTTTAAAATATAGTATTGAAAAATACAAAGAGAACGAACCCAAAAACTCCAAAATCGGATCAAAATTGAAATTCTGGTGAATTTCTGAAGTTCAGGAGATTTTCTGAATTTATTTTAAAATCCTAATAATCTGGTCAAGCCGGCGGCGCTGATCGGGACACGCGGCGCGCGCGGGCAGAGCCATGCGGATGGCGGCGGTCACGCGGGGGGCCCGCCACTTATCCAGCACGGCAGGGCACGGGTCCGTCCGATCTCCCGCGGTTTTGATCCGACGGCCGAGATCAAATCCCACGATTCAACTCGATCCAGGAGGATCGGATGGTGGATACGGTATGCCCGGTTCGGATCAGTGGTTCAGATATGGCTGGACAGAGATCTAGATAACCGCAGGTTCACGGGATTGAAACGGGATTCAATCCAGATCCGATCACAGCCATTGATCTAAATGGGATAGATCCAACGGCTGCGGACCCGTCTTCCTCCTCCAGCCAACCGAAAACCCTAGATCCATTTTTTTTGTTTCGTTTGCACGAAATACCAAACCAAATGACTTGAAATTTTGGACAAAGGTCTATTAAGAGCTAAGGAAGAGTGGGGGATTATTCCCAAAGCCTTTGATGCAGTGACTAAGGAGTTATTTAGGAAACTATATAAATGCCTAGGGTTTAGTATTTCTCACCGAGAGATGGATGGATTTGAGTGATTTTATAAAGTCTGAACTTGTAGACTGTCCACGTGTTGATCTCCTTCAGAGTCCGAGCTCAAACGATCACTGGAAGCCAAGTTGGGTAGAGGTAGTTCTCGGTCAAGCACTGATCTCACCGTCGGCGGCTTCTTAGCGTCAAGGATCAATGGGAGAATGAAAGTAGAGCTCTCTGGAACTAGAACGAACACTCAGGGGCTCTGGGGATGCACTAGAATTAAAAAAAAATGCTTCCAATCAGCTCTTCCCGTCGTTTTGCTCTATTCAGCCGTTTGGAGCCAAAACAAGCGGCTGGGATTGATAAGGGAAGTCGCTGTGATGTTTGACATCTGTCCCAGGCGGTTAGGTAGCAGGAGAAAGGACTGTATCGACTGGAGTGAGCTGGCCATTGTCTCGATTTGTCCTCACATGGGAAGGGACCACAAGCCGTTAGGGCTCGAACCAGGGCTTTGGCTGGGTCGAGTTGAGTTCAAAGAAGCTTCTGGAAATGGGCCTCAAAGGCTGGAAGGGCCTGGGCTAGGCTTAATTGGGCTTCTTTGGTCGGGTTGACCAAATGAGCTCACTTAAGCTCGCGGTTGAGCTTGGGACCATGCCAGGGTCTGGGCTAGGTTGGGTTGAGCCCAAACAAACTTCTGGAGTCAGGTCTAGGGTCTGGAATGGCCTGGTTTGGGCCGGGTTGGGGCCTATTGGTCGGGTTGACTTCTAGAACTCATTTGAGTTCTAGTTGACCATATGACTGGTCAAGGGGAGTCAAAGCTGCTGAGTTGGCATTCAGACCTTGGTCAAGATGTGGTTCAATGGCTGGATGGGCCAAGCTTGGGTTAGGTCCATTGAATCAAAGGGTTTGACGATTGAACTAATTCTTTAAACCTTGAGTTGACTGGTTTGACCAGTCAACTCAGTCAATGATATGTGAGGTGGCAGTGAAGGGGTCTATTGATTTAATTTGGAGGGGATCTTCTACCATCATTCCAAACATTGGGTGTATGAAATAGGATTTAGGAAGGATTTGAGGGTTTGTTGACTTGGTTTGACTAGTCAACCCAGTCAACATTGATTGTATGGCACTTGGAGATGCAAAATGTCATTCAAGGTAGCTTAGTTAGGAGTCCAAGATAAGGATCATGGTTTAGAGTGGGTGGGAGCAAATACCATCAAGATTTGATCAAGGGCTAAAGTTTGACTAAGTCAAACCTAGTTTGATTTGGCTCCAAATATTTTGAATAGATTGGACATAGGTTTTGGTATAGATTTGAGAGCTTGAATGAGTCAGATAGATCAAACAGGTTAAAATGACCCATTAAGAACCTTAAGGGAGAATTGGGTCAACTTGTTTGACTGGGTCAACCATGCTGATCCAGAGTATGGGTTTGAGCTGGATAGATTTGAAATGATTTTTAGAGACCATTGGAAGTGGTCCCAAGGTCTGGGAAGATCAGATCAATCAAAATCCCTGTTTGAGCCTTAAGGGGTATTTAGGTCAACCCTGTTGACTTGGTCAACCAGGTTGACCCAGAGGCTGGGAATGGCTTCAACAGGTTTGAAATGATATTTTGAGTCTATTGGATGTGGTTCCAGGGTCTGGAGGTGTTAATTTGGTCAGAACCCCATTTTGAAGCCTTAAGGGACCTCTTGGGTCAACCCTGTTGACTTGGTCAACCAGGTTGACTCAAGAGCTGGGAATGGGTTCAACAGGTTTAGTTTGACATTTGAAACTTGTTGCAAGTGGTTGCATTCGATTTGGGGTTCATTTGGTTTGAAATCACCATTTGAGCCCCCTTAGGGGTATTTTGGTCATTTTTGGGCTCATGACCACTGGGGGCTGAAATGAGTCCAGAAAAATGCAGTTTATTGATCAACATATCAGGATTGATGGTTTGGAAGTGATTGCAGGCTTTGGTGAAGGTTCCAGGGTCAGGATCCACTAGATGATAGGTCCAGTGGCATAGGCTGTAAATATTTGAAGGTTTTACAGCCTTTGGAGTTTGATTTAGTAACAGGGGTTAGAGAGCTCAGAATGAGCTCAAATTTGGAGGGTTGACTCTAGAGGCATGCCCCATCAATATGAAACTGACAGAACCTGAATCAGAGTCCATTTCACTGGGTTTTGAAATTCTGGAAGATTTGCTGGAAAAGGCCTTTAGGACCAAGCCTTAGGGCCTTGGATTTGGGTCTGGATTTGATTGGGTTTGAATTGATTTGAGTCTGGATTGGGTTTGAATTGATTTGAGTCTGGATTGGGTTTAGGATCTTATTGAAGACCTCATACAAAAATGAGGTCAACAATACCAATAGTGTCTCTCCTTTTGCACCCACAGCAAGGCGGAGAAGCCTTTACAATCACTCTTTTCACCACTACCCGGTGTGGCAGAGAACCGTCATCCTTTTACACTTTCCCTAGTGTTGGCAGAGAACCATCGTCCTTTTACACTCTCCTAGTGAGGGCAGAGAACCCTTCGTCCTTTTACACTCTCCTAGTGAGGGTAGAGAACCCTTCATCCTTTTACACTCTCCTAATATCAGCAGAGAACCCGATCTCCTTGACAGATCTCTTCCCAAGAAATCTATAAAGAAGAAAGAAAAAAGAGTGAAGTAATCTCAAATCACAAGTAGGAAATCTTACCTTTGAACACTATACAAAGCCTTCAAGCTCCAATGGTAGAAATCCTCCTTTGAATGCTCTCTCTCACTCTCTCCTTTACTCTTCTTCCAATAGGCACAAAGATCAATGAGCAAAAAGATTGGGTGGCAGTCTAATTTGGACTATATATACAAAAGACAAGAAAAACCTCCCAAAAACTGTAAGTTTTCAATTCTGTACGTAGTGGATCGTCCTGTACGATCGTGGATCGTCCTGGACAATTTTACTTAAAGTGTCGGAAATGAACCTAATGTATATTGATACGAACTATGTTCGTACACGATTATCGTCCCGTACGAACTAGGTTTGTCCGGTATGAAACGGTTATTACATAGGTCGGTCCCCAAAATTCTACAGGACGTAACCAACTGACGTAAGTTGGTTCAGTTCGTCCTGGGACGAATAGGTTTCTTCCTAGGATGATTTTATACAGAGCATTTTGTCCAGGGACAAAAATAATTTTTGTCCGGTACGATCGCATACAGAGAACTTCATCCTGGGACAAAAATTAATTTCGTCCTGTACGATCTCATACAGAGAGCTTCGTCCCAGTACGAAAATTAATTTCGTCCAGACGAATAGTGAAAGTGAGAATCCAAAGACATTCATCCCATGACGAATATTAAATTCGTCCTGAACGATTAGGACATAGAAAATTTTCTCCTCGCCTGTTCGATCCATTGCTCTTCTGAGGGTTAATTGACATGATCGTCTTGTACGAACAAAGTTCATCCCGTACGATCAGTTCATAAAAATTGTCCCCCAAGAGTGTGTGTTGTGCTTTTTCACTCAATTACAATCACTCCCTTTTATTTCAAAAACTTGTAATTTACAAAAGAATAATTTGAAGTCCTCATCGCTTGGAGTTGATTTTTCTGAAATGTTAGTACACACTAGAGCAAAAATAAAACATCTAAAAAGTGTTAGGAGATATATAAAAACAATAATATTTGAAATCATCAAAATAATACAAGTTGCAAGAATGTAAAACATGTAAATAACAACTCTCTCTAAAAGGATAGTCAGGAGCTGGAGGCGAGTGTAGCGGAGAGGACGAGATTGGTATGGAGGACGACGTCTGGAGAGGTATTTGAGGAGCAGCTATAGTTTTACCCGCTGGTGCACCCTCTGCAGCTTTTGGAACAGAGAGAAGCAGTGGAGTGGGTAAATCTTGCATAGCAGTAATAGAAGAAATTTATTTTTGTTGAAAAGGAAACATGTGTTTGATGAATTGAATGTGTCTGGATATTGCGATACTGTTGGTTTAATAGTTTAAACACATGTATCCTTTTTATTAGCCGAGTATCCCAGGAAGATACAGAGGGCAGAGTTTGGTTGAAGTTTGGTTGAGGAGTCCAGAGGTAGGCGCGGAAAACAGGCACACCCGAACGTTTTTAGTTGAGAGTAGTCAGGAGTCTTGTTGAACATGAGTTGGAGCGGAGATTTGTGTCTGATTGTAGGTGAAGGTAATCTATTGATCAGATACACTGCTGTAGCCACAGCTTCATGCCAGAATTGATGAGGTATGGACGCAGTTTGGATCATGGTTCTAGCCATTTCCAGAATGTGGCGATGCTTGCGCTCGGAGACCCCATTTTGCTCCAGTGTATAGGGGCATGACACCTGATGTTGGATGCCTCTGGAGACAAGGTATTGTTGCAGTTGATGGTGCATATACTCTCCTCCACCATCAGTACGAATAGCTTTGATTTTATTGTCCGTTTGGTTTTCAATGAGTTTAATGAAGTTAATGAACGTTGCACAACATCAGATTTAAACAATAAAGGAAAAATCCAGAAATAGCGCGAGTAATCATCAATTATAAGAAGATGGTATCTAAATCCCTGTTGTGTAGTAACCAGAGAGGGTCCCCACACATCGGAATGCAACAGCTGAAGAGGTTTATTAGTACGTGTTACATAACGTTCAAAATGTAGTTTATGACTTTTACAGAGTTTACACGAAGTACACATATTATAGGAGACGGCAATATGAAGATCAAGATTAGTTTGCGAGATTTGTTGCAGAGTTCTTTGGTTAGGATGACCCAATCGCTCATGCCAATTAATTTGGTTAGTCTGCACGGCTGACAAGGCTTTCATCGGAGTGGATGACGGAGGCATTGCGATGGGGTACAGGCTATTCTTGCACGGACCGCTGAGAAGAGTTTTGTTGTTCTGCAAATCCTTCAATGTAAATCCATTAGGAGTAAAAGTAATTGATATATTGTTAGTGGAGACAAGTTTGGAGATAGATAATAGGTTGTGAGATATAGAAGGAATATGAAGTAAATTGGATAGAATCAACTTACGATCCGGTGTGGGGAGAAGACCCAGTCCCGAATGAGCAATTGGGACCGACTGGCCATCACCAACCATCACCTGATCAGCACCTTAATATGCCGAGCCTTGAAGCAGTTGATCGTTTTTGTTAGTCATGTGAGCAGAAGCTCCGGAGTCGAGATACCATTCAGATGCTGGTGCTTCCATGGATGCAAAAAGAGCATTGTTGGAATCTGATTGGGGTCGTTGTGTAATGTAGTTTGCGTCGTGACAGTGCCAACAGACATCGGCAGTATGTCCTCTCTTGAGACATATTTGGCATGTGAGAGAGGATTTTGCGGTCTGTTTTGGATGATTTGTGGAGGACGATTGATTTCTTCCGCGGCCACGTCGACCACGACCACGGTAGGCATAAAGCGCAGTTTGAGTTTCTTGATTAGTGGTAAGACGCATAGAGTCATTTTGCAGATGTATTTCTTCACTGATTAGCATCGCATAAAGATTGTCTAGTTTGAGAGGAGATTGCATATGTCTGATTGAAGTCTTGAACGATTGGTATGAAGGCGGTAGCCCGTTCAAGATATGAAGTATGATGTCCTCAATGTCGATCGTTGATCCGGCGGAGGCAATGCTATCAACGATCTTCTTGACCTCCGTAAGGTAATTGTGCATAGACATGTTCTTCATGGCAATGTTGTTTAACTCATTTTTGAGTTGCATTACCTTGGATCGGTTCGTTGATTGGAACCAAATTTGGAGCGCTTGCCAGATTTCAGATGTGGACTTGAGGTGCATAACATATGGAAGCACCGGAGCTGAGATGGTTGAACAAATCGCGGCAGCAAGATTCTGATCGGTGAAGATCCAGGACTTAACATTGTATTTTGAATCATGATTTTCTTGATCCGGATTGGAAGAGAATTCAAGAAACTTGTCGAAGCCATTTGCCTTGAAGAGCTTGACGATCTGATTCCGCCAGATCGGGTAATTATCTGACGAGAGATGATGAGGAACCAGAGTTTTTAGATTTGCAATTATAAATTTGAGAGATGGATACAGAACCAACTTCGACCGAGCTGACTGAGTTGCAGTGATCACCAGAGCGGAAGAAGGGGATGTTGCCGAATCCATGATCGTTGGCTGGATACCATGTGGAAACTGTAGACCCGGTGAGAAAGTTATCGGACCTGAGGAAGACGACGCAGAACAGGACAAGAAGGAGGAGAGAGAACTTATTTCATTGGATACCTTAAACCTTAGTACAGATGCCTATATATAGGCAGAACATAAAGTGCTAACACGTGTAAACAACCTATTGGCTAACAAGAATGATAATGAAATGTTTATTACAACTAAGCTTAATTAATTATGAGCTAACACAATGAACCTCTCTCTCAAAGTTAGTTTTTAGCTACATTAGCATTTACCTATATGGTTGCCTCACTTAACTCCTAGGATAATCAAGCATCCTAAATAAATAAGAAGCAATTCCTTCAATTCAAATCAAGTTCAAATTACCAAGAAGCGGTTTTTTTTGTTGTCTAATCCACCATCTTTTAGCTCAACCTTCAAATAAAAAATAGCTAGTGAAACTTTTCTTTCTTTTGGACACTGCGTGCTATTAAATATCTTTTCAATTCTCAACAGCCTGTCTTTTACTTCCTATGGCTCGACACCTCCTTTGAACAATACGGGCTTTATCTTATGAAATATCTGTAGATGTTTGTCCTCTTCAATTTATTTACATCCAAACTGTCGACACTATGCATCATTCATCAATTAATCTATTAAACAGTAGAACTGCATAAGATTTTCAAAACTCACAATGGTTGCTATGTTCTACTCATTTGGTTGTTCATGGTAATATATATACATTGCACTTAGTACAGATCTTTTTCTAACAAATTATAATTTAATCATTCATATGCATGCATTTACAAATGAAAAAATAATTTCACCTTAAAACTACCTAATTTTTACCCAGCTCAATCAAATTCTACAGCTCTAACTATAATTCAATTCTTTCACCAACCATTGTTTTGATAATAAATTTGTGACATCCTAAGATCTAATGTGGAAAATTATCTATTTTATATATTATTTAATTTACCAGAGCTTCTAATAACCCATAAATACAAATAAGTCCAATGAGAATGTCTATAAATTATAAACATGAATTTATATTTCTATATTCATTTCTCAAAATTCATATATAATAACTAGGAGTTGATTTTATAATATCAATCTATCATTTATCATTTCTGATTATAAAAGAATAAAGCCCACAATATAAAAACAAAATAAAACCTAAATATCCTATTCAGCCTCACTCCACTAGATCCTAAACCTTTCCTAAAAATATTGTGGGCTCCGAAAATTCAGCCCCAGCCTCCACTCGCCTGATTGCTTTTTTCTTTCTGCGAGGGGAGTTTTAACGGAATTAATTCCGGGGTAAATTTTGGAAGGTATATGGGTTTGTAGATAAGACACTACCCAGAGATTTTGCCCTAATTTTGCGAGGACTTTATGATATGAGTTCTGGCTTCCTATAGGCGCAAGCTCCTATAATTAATTACCCCTCCCGATCACGAGAGAGAACTTTTGATTAAGGCCACTCGTCAATTAGATACATAGAATATACGTGTATCTGGTATATAGTAGCAGCAATGGGCATTGGTATTTGAAGAGTTTGGAGATTTGAAAAATTGATATTTAAAATAGAAATCTGCACCATCTTTCACTTAAAGCGGATGGTTGGGGAATAGATGATGGACCCGATCAAGATCCCATGGTTCCGTCGTCCCGGGCCATCGTGGTGCCTGTTCTACTTAGTCAGATGAGGCAGTCGACCCAACCTGATAGAAAGATCTTTGTCGGCAGCCATGGGTTGCTTCGTCCAAGGGGACCATGAAGACCTGGGGTGAATGTTTGTCTAAGGAGACAAATTTTAATCCACCTTAGCTAACAGAGGGCTTTGTGCCCTATCGATCATATCCTATTGATTCATATCTCAAAGATTTGATGCCTCTAAGGAGCATATTGGCTCTGACCATAACCGTTAATTCGTTGTGCCATTTGGCGGCAAAACTTTCAGTTAGAGGACACATAACATGTCCTTACTAGCAGGAGATTATTTGAGAATGGATCCTAGTGATATTTTTTACTAGTATTTGACTCTATGTGAGCTGAAGTAAATTTAATTTGTTCACCCTACCAAACTATTGCGGAGGATGGATGAATTTTGCTTTAAGTGATTCAATGGATGAAATTCAATTTTAAATATCTGGATTTTGGGATTTTCTCGAGTTTTGGATTTTCATGGGTATTTGGATGGAATTTTGAGTTTTTTAATGGACCCCTCAGGTTGAGATTTATTGTTCAACACAGCCATCATCAGGGTGTGAGATTATATATTGACTAAACCTTATCGATCCTATCAACTTGCCGATAGGGGATCAAGTTTCATAGGCTTTGTATCTTTTATTAGTGAATTCTCTTGATTATAGATCATGAAGACCTAATATGAATATATTTAAATAAATACACCAGTCGCCACAACCGTGTATTTATTTAAAGGTACGAATCCTGTCGACTCTTATTGATCTGCACAGAAGGATCTGGTGCGATATTGAATTCAATTATACGTCCCGACGAAGCATCCCCCTAGGCTTCATCGTGTGTAGCAAGATAACAACGCTCGCTAGGGATCAGACGGTGTGGTGGGAAGTATGTTCTATTGTTCTGTCGGCTTGGTTTGTCGTGTGTAAAGGATTCGAATTTGTATACCTGGTGGAGGTGGTGGAGGGGATTTGGGTTGTTGAAGCGATGATGCATGTGTGTGCGGGAGTGTAATTGTTTATATAGAGAGGAGGGGACTAGGATGTGGGCGTGTTGGTGGGGGGTCACACGGGGAGTGGTCTGTTTGTGTTTAAGATAAAAGTTGGTGAATGGGTGGTGGGTAGGGTTTTGGTATGGGTGTGGAATGAGTTGAATAGTGAATTAGATGTTGCGGATCTGGTGAGTAGACGTAGAAGATTCTGAATAGATTTATTCGATGCTTCTGGCAATGGTTGTATGGAGTGCTTTCTTGTTGTTGTCTTTTCTTGGTGTTGGGTGTGATCTTTGTTGAGAAGGAGTGGGTCGGGGTGTGGAGAGGTGCTGTGGGTGGTGTTTGATTAGTTTGATTGTTACACTTGTTTTAATAAAGCACGTGAGTTTTTTGTTTATTTGTACTATCTTGCTCGTGTGTTAATGTGTTACGGGGGGGTAGTAGTCCGGAAGCGTATGGGGAATGGGTGATGGAGCATGAGGGGGTTGATGAGGGCTGGGGGGGCGGTGTCGGTGTGCGGGCTGTGTTTTTGCGAGGAGACATTGAGTTGAGAAGGCGGGCGAATGAGGTCGACTCGTTAGGTGGAGGGTGGATCAGTTGTTGTGGTCTTTGGCTCATGTAGTACATCCGCCACTGTTACAAGTAGACAGGTAGATGTATTCCTTCACAGACTGATATTGACTTCATGATACTGCATTTACTGAAGTCCTTCTGCATCTACCCATAAGTAGCAGTGGCATGTACATCTATCTTTGTAAAGAGCTTGTATGTATTGCAGATCGTTCATCCCTGATTGCATGCGGATCAGTATGCTTATTTGTATCTTGATGTTGACTATGAGGATGCTAGGATACCCTTGCTAAGAGAGTTTGCATGTACTTGTATCTGTTGCATGTCAGTCATTGCATTAACTAATAGTTCTCTTCATTTGGGCTTCTAATCTTCAACATACAAGTTCATTGCAGATCTCATATTGCCTATACAAAAATCAACGTTCTCATAATATATATTCTTCCCATTTGAAAGTAGACTGTTGTGTGCTCAATTACATATTAGTCTACATTGATAATGAAGAATCTGCTTCTCCTACATTTCCCTTGCTTTGCTTGTGAACATCTCCTTCGTTATTGGATTCCTTCATGCTCATTTAATTCACAAATACGTTGCTTGTGTGAGAGTTATGTTGGATATCATAAGCTTCTCGTTGCCCTTGGAAGTAGTTTATAGCTTGCATTTTGATTGGTATAAGAGCTTTTCAATATTTATTTGGGAACTCTATTTTTTCATAAGCTCCATGATTGTAATACCACCACATTTGTCATACATCTTCTAATAGTATGTCAAATGTGTTCGGAGAGAACTCCTTTGTAGAACATAAGAGGCACTTATTATCACTTGCAGTTTGATGGATTAAAAATCATAAGATAATCTTATGTTCATTGCATTTGATTTTAATGATTTTAAATAAAATGGAGTCCAAGTGCAAATTGGCTTAATGTTTAAATCAAGTCCCCTGAGCTTGTCTTCCTTGTTTTTCAATGTGCAAATTCAAGTCTCATGTTCATTTGAGTTTGAGCCCAAATATGATTTGATGTGTCTCAATCAAGCTTAAGTACATTCCTTTGTAATTGTTCAATTTCAATTTGAATTATTCAAGTTCACTTAAGTTAATTTGGTTCAATCAAGTTCAAGTTCGGATACAGTTCAGGCTTAAGATGAGCCTCTTCCCTTCATTCGAGTCCCCTATAGTCCTTGCAAGTTCAAGTTCTTCATCATTTGTCCAAGTCCTTATCTTATTTCAGATAAAATATTGGCAGCCTCCCGGCGTCTCCCCCGTTTAGGGGAAAAACCAAGAGGTCGCCTACCCGCCACGTGTATAAAGATGTGCACGGTTGTGTTTGTGAGACACATCAGCGAGTAATTTTTCTTCCCACCACGCACAATAAAGGCGTGCATGGGGACTTTGATGGCACATGTTTAGAAAGACAGTTTGCTTTCCCCCTGCTCGGGGGTACTTATGAGTGACCCCGCTTTGCTTAGGTGCCACACCGGGGTCACATCCCATCCACATGCAATAGAGGCGTGCTTGGGCGGTTTTTTGGTCCGCCACGAACATTGAAGTAGGGTTTTAAGTTTTGGAGAGTTCATACCTTCGCGGGGTTGATGACGACGAGATGGCACAAAAAATGAAATAACACATTATTTTGTATTTTCTTTTCTTTTTCTCTTCTCTTTTCTTCTCTTTTTTTTCTTTTTTGAATTTCTTTTCTTTTCTCTTTTTTTTTGTAAATCTTCCTCCCTCTCATACACACATAATATATATATATATATATATATAATATATTTTAAATATATATATATATATATATATATATATTAGTTTAGATATTAAAAATTAATATTAATATAAGTCCTAACCTAATATGCCTAGGAGAGGGGATCGGGCAAGGTTGCTCTGGCTTGCATGCTTGGAGTTCGGCATGGAGAGGAGATCGGGTAAAAGGGGAAGAGGAGGGCTTTGGCTTTGCCGTCGGATGAGGACGGGAGCTCGAGATCCTCTGACGCTTGTTGGTGGAGTTCGGCTAGGTTAGAGAGAGGGGAGGTTCGGTTACGGCTTCAGCTTACGATGGAGGAGGCGACGGGATATGCGGTTCTTGGCTAGGTAAGAGAAGGTTCTGTCTGTCTCTCTCTCTCTCTCTCTCTCTCTCTCTCTCTTTGCCTGCACTGAAAGGACCCAAAGTTTGGGTAAGGTCACGGCTATATAGGAGGAGGAGGAGGTCGGCTGCTGGTGTGGTTTGAACGAGATGAGTAGAAGAGCGAAGCAAGGAGGAGAGGTATCGGGATCAGGGGAGCTGAAGCTCTCATTCTGCCTCCTTTTAAAGACCACAGATGCAGACAATTGAGGCAAGTTGTCGCAGGATTCCTGCGAGGAGACGCGAACGACACTGTTTGAACAGTATTTTCTCGTTGGATTTTCGGGCAGATTTCGTGTGGGATTTTGTCGATTCGACGGGTACGAGGATTCTAGCCGAGATTTTGGTTGAGTCTTCGATTGAATACAAGTACTAATTTTTAATGATTTTCTTTATCTCATTTTGATTTATTGATCTCATTACAGAGGAATTAGTTCCGGGGTAAATTTTGAAAGGCAAATGGGTTTGTAGATAAGACATACCCAGAGATTTCACCCTCATTTTCCGAGGACTTTATGATCTAAGTTCTAGTTTCCTATAGGCGCAAGCCCCTATAGTTAATTACCCCTCTCGATCATGAGAGAGAACTTTCGATTAAGGCCAGTCGTCAATCAGATACGTAGAATATACGTGTATCTGGTATATAGTAGTAGTAATGGGCATTAGTATTTGAAGAGTTTGGAGATTTAAAAAATTGATATTTAAAATAGAAATCTGCACCATCTTGTACTTAAAGCGGATGGTGGGGAGAATGGATGATGGACCCGATCAAGATCCCATGGTTCCGTCGTCCTGGGCCATTATGGTCCCTGGTCTACTTAGTTAGAGGAGGTAGTTGACCCAACCTAATAGAAGGATCCTTATCGGCAGCCATGGGTTGCTTCGTCCAAGGGGATCTTGTAGACCTAGGGTGAATGTTTATCTAAGGAGACCAATTTTTAATCCACCTTAGCTAATAGAGGGCTTTGTGCCCTATCGATCATATACTTTTGATCATATCTCAAGGATTTGTTTCCACTAAGGAGCATATTGCCTCTGTCCATAACTAGTATTTTGTGGTGCCATTTGATGGCAAAACCACTTGGTTCAGAGGGCCCTGGTCATAACCGTTTATCCTGTGGTGTCATTTGGCGGCAAAACTGCCGGTTAGAGGACACGTACCAAGTCCTTACTAGCAAGAGTTATTTGAGAATGAATCATAGTGATATTTTTGACTAGGCATTTGACTCTATGTGAGCTGAAGTAAATTTAATTTTTCTACCCCGCCAAACTATTGCGGATGGTGGATGGATTTTGCTTTAAGTGATTTGATGGATGAAATTCAATTTTAAATATTTGGATTATGGAATTTTTTGGAGTTTTAGATTTTCATGGGTATTTGGATGGAATTTTGAGTATTTGTAATTGACCCCTCCGGTTGAGATTTATTGTTCAACACAGCCATCATCGGGGTGTCAGGTCTTTTATTGACTAAACCTTGTCGACCCTATCAACCTGCCGATAAGGGATCAGGTTTTATAGGCTTTGTGCCTTTTATTAATGAATTCTCTTGATTATAGGTCTTGACGGCATAAAATGAATGTATTTAAACAAATACACTCGTTCGCCACAACCGTGTATTTGTTTGAAGGTTCAAACCCTATCGACTCTTACTAACCTGCATAGAAGGATCAGGTTCGAACTTGAACTTAGTTATTGACCCGTGAAGCATCCCTAGGTGTCATGTGTGTACCAATAACACGCTCGTCGAGGCCCATGTGGGTGTTTGGGGGCATTTTATAATTATACCCTGTCTATCCCTTTTACCTGTTTAGGAGAATTAGGTTCAAATTTAATAACTCGCGTAATATCCATAAACATCACGTGTGTACCAATAACATGCTCGTTCAGGCCCATGCGGGTTTTATAATTATTTTTACCCCTTTTTAGTGTACCTATGTGTATACAAACTATGGTGCACTTGTGAGGGTACTTTGAAAGTACTTGTAGACGCCTTCTATCCGCTTGCATAGAAGTTGCGATCGGTGGCATGGTGTAGTAGCTTCTGAATAGAGTTGTTTGCTACTTTGCACATGTAGACTGTTGCGCACTACTTGTATGATTTATATAGGTAGATTGTAGTGCACTAACTAATCTCCTACTTTGTACTTATAGATGCACGTAGATAGCTTGTTATATACACGATGAATTTCCCACTATAACTCATAGCCATATGTATTCATTATGTATTAATTAATTTGTATCTTACTCGTGGACAATAGACTGGGTGTACTACGAGTCCTCTACAGTGGCCCATGGATACTTGAAATCATTGTAGTCATCTTGTATGTTTTTTGTAGATGATATGTCATATTTATAGCGGGGCTCCAACAGAAGCTCGTGGGAGCATGTATCTGTCGTATTCTTTATGCACTTTGTTATGGTATTTGGCTCATGTAGTACATCCGCCCCTGTTATAAGTGGGCAGGTAGATGTATTCCTTCACAGACTAAAATTGACTTCAGGATACTGCATTTACTGAAGTCTTTCTGCATCTACCCATAAGTAGCATGTGGCACGTACATCTGTCTTTGTAGAGAGCTTGTATGTATTGCAGGTCTTTCATCCTTGATTTCATGCGGATCAGTATGCTTATTTGTATCTTGAAGTTGACTATGAGGATGCTAGGATACCCTTGCTAAGAGAGTTTGTGTGTGCTTGTATCTGTTGCATGTCAGTCATTGCATCAACTAATAGTTCTCGTATTTAGGGCTTCTAATCTTCAACATACAAGTTCATTGCAGATCTTATATTGGCTATACATAAATCAAGGGTCTCGTAATATATACTCTTCCCATTTGAAAGTAGACTATTGTGTGCTCATTTACACTTAGTCTACATTGATAACGAAGAATCCGTTTCTCCTACATTTCCCTTGCTTTTCTTGTGAACATCTCCTTCGCTAGTGTATTCCTTCATGGTCATTTAATTCGCAAATACGTCGCTTGTGTGAGAGTTATGTTGAATATCATAACCTTCTCGTTGCCCTTGGAAGTAGTTTATAGCTTGCATTTTGATTACTATAAGAGCTTTTCAATATTTATTTGGGAACTCTATTTTTTTCATTAGCTCTTTGATTGTAATGCCACCACATTTGTCGTACATCTTATACTAGTAGGTCAAATGTGTTCATGGAGAACTCCTTTGTAGAACATAAGAGGCACTTATTATCACTTGCAATTTGATGGATTGAAAATCATAAGATAATCTTATGTTCATTTCATTTGATTTTGATTGATTTTAAATAAAATGGGAGTCCAAGTGCAAATTGGCTTAATGTTTAAGTCAAGTCCCCTGAGCTCGAGTTCCTTGTCTTTCAATGTGCAAATTCAAGTCTCATGTTCATTTGAGTTTGAGCCCAAATATGATTTGATGGGTCCCAATCAAGCTTAAGTACAATTATTTGTAATTGTTCAATTTCAATTTGAATTATTCAAGTTCACTTAAGTCAATTTGGTTCAATCAAGTTCAAGTCTGAATACAGTTCAGGCTTAAGATGAGCCTCTTCCCTTCATTTGAGTCCCCTGTAGTCCTTGGAAGTTCAAGTTCTTCATCATTTGTCCAAGTCCTTGTCTTATTTCAGACAAAATTTGGCATCCTCCTGACGTCTCCCCCATTTAGAGGAAAAACCAAGAGGCCGCCTACCGTCCACGTCAATAAAGACGTGCACGGTTGGTGTTTGTGAGACACTACGACGGTGATTTTTCTCGCCCACACACGCAATAAAGGCGTGCATGGTTTGACAGTACCTATTTAAAACGACAGTTTGCTTTCCCCCCGCTCGGGGGTACTTATGAGTGATCCCGCTTCGCCGTAGGTGCCGCACCAGGGTCCCATCCCACCACGCGCAATAAAGGCATGCATGGGTGGTTTTTCGGTCCGCCATGAACATTGAAGTAGGTTTTTGAGTTTTGGAGAGTTGATACATTCGCGGGGTTGATGACGATGGGATGGAACAATAAATGAAACAACACATTTTTTTGTATTTTTTTCTTTTTCTCTTCTCTTTTCTTCTCTTTTTTTTTCTTTCTTTTTTTGACTTTCTTTTTTTTTCTATTTTTTTTTGTAAATCTTCCTCCCTCTCATATATATATTAGTTTAGATATTAATAATTAATATTAATATAAGTCCTAACATAATATGCCTGTGGAGAGGGGATCGGGCAAGGCTTCTCTGGCTTACGGGCTTGGAGTTCGACATGGAGAGGAGATCAGGAAAAAGGGAAGAGGAGGGCTTTGGCTTTGGCGTCGGATGAGGTCAGGAGTTCGAGATCCTCTTACCGCTTGTTGGTGGAGTTCGGCTATATCAGAGAGAGGGGAGTTTCGGTTACGGCTTCAGCTCACAATGGAGGAGGCGACGAGATATGCGGTTCTTGGCTAGGTAAGAGAAGGTTCTCTCTCTCTATCTCTTTCTCTCTCTCTCTCTCTCTCTCTCACACTCACTCTCTCTCTCTCTCTCTATATCTCTGCCTACACTGAATGGACCCAAAGTTTGGGCAAGGTCGTAGCTATGTAGGAGGAGGAGGAGGTCGATTACTGGTGTGGTTCGACGGGATGAGTAGAAGAGCGAACCAAGGAGGATAGGTATCAGGATCACAGGAGAGCTGAAGCTCTCATTATGCCTCCTTTTAAACACACACAGATGCAAACAATCGAGGCAAGTTGTCGCAGGATTCCCACGAGGAGATGCGAACGGCGCCATTTGACCAGTATTTTCTCAATAGGATTTCGGGCAGATTTCATTTGGGATTTGTTGGATTCGACGGGTATGAAGATTCAAGCCGGGATTTTGGTTGAGTCTGCGGGATTTGCACACAGGTATTGATTTTTAATGATTTTCTTTATCTCATTTTGATTTATTGATCTCATTACAGAGGTCAACAAATATGTAAACCCCACAAAGTGAGCTAATAGCTCAGCAGTTTACCAAAATGTATGACTATAACCAATGCATGATACTATAAACAACATGCATGTAATCATTCAATCTATATTAGACATCATCATAAATATGTGGCAAAAAAAATATGTAACCATTAATATGAATAATATCAATTCATATAAGTAATGAAATCAATACAAACATTGTATCTTGAGAATCATTGATCAGTAACTATATATATAATCAATATATTCTGTCATTTCTTTAACCATGACAAATTATTAGTTATAACATATGTTTAGTATGAATTTGTACATGTTTATAATATATATTTTATTTTAACCTATATGCCATCTCATGTATATCAGTTTATCTATCATATCAAATATGTGTTCTACTATCTTTTTTGTATGTTACAGTATCAGTCATGCATACATATCATATTCTATATCAATTATAAATGCAATGTATCATATATGTCATGTGCATCATAGGCCTTATATTAATCTTATAGTCTTATCATATATTTGTATCAGTCCTATCTAATGTCATGTCCCTATCATATTATGTCATATCACTTATATAATTTATCACTATATTGCTCTAGTAATATTCATATGCGAACAAGGAAGGACATCTAACTACCTATGATGCTTTTTCGGTATCAAGTCCTATAAGTGCACACCCCATATCTAATTTGATATTAATATCTATTTATCTTTTAATAAATAAAACAGAGCCATCTAACTTTTTTTATCAATATAAATACTTGCGAAAATAAAAACTAGTATATATATAATATATATATATATATATATTTATATATATATATATATATTCATTTCCCAAAAATTATGTACATTACTCAAGTTTATACAATCATATAACACTACTATGTTTCGAGTATAAAGAATAAGAATAACGAAAATAAAAAGAAACCGAACCTAAAGGATCCTTGTCAATTTCACACTTATGCTATCTTGCCCTGACCTGAAATCATTTACTCACATATAATGAGTTCAAAGATGAATAGAACAAATCAACCAAATCTTACAACGAACTCAAAGCACGACAATGTAGTATTTGCATGTCAGCAGTCAAATCATAGTAGTGACATTCATATGATTATGAATATATGCAAAATAGTATAACTATATGCAATAGCAATAAAGTCTATGCCATTAAAGTGATACAGTACAGAAGCTAGTAAAATAATATAATGGAGAAAATTAGTACCAGTATATGGGTTGAAACACTAAAGTAGTTGGTATATCATTATTATCAATCAGTAAAAAAAATTATATAAAGCTATAAAACCAAAGCATCAACAAGACTGTATTAATAATATTTAATGAAGTATAATAATATATAGATAGTGCACATAAATATCCAAGTATTCTATATCAGTATATTATGTGCTTAATATGTCACATATTTAGTATCAATAAGTAGTACAATGAATCAATAATAGTAAGAGTAATAGTAAATCAATATTAGTATTAGCAATATTATTGATGTCTGTATTGGTATGAATAAAACCAGTTGCAATACCAATAAAATAATTAGTAAAAGTATAATTTGTAAAAATAAAAAAATACCATACCAAAATACAAATACATTTTTAATAGTCACACTAAATAAGTAAGAACTCCAAACTTAATTGGTATTTTTTAAATATTATATTAGTATGTACAAATTAGCAGTTAAATGAGTAGTCATCATTCTTTGCCCATTTACACACATAATTAATCTCTTTATAACTCCAAATATAATGAATCTCATAAATCAACAAAGTATAAACACCAAATTATAGTATTTAAAAGAAAGCTTATCGGCCCATCATCCTATACAGGCCAATCAGTCTCAACTAAAACATAAAAAATAAATAATAATTACTTTTTTTTCCCACACACATTATTTTTAGAGTATAAATAATAATAATAGTGACAATCTATTACTCAATCAAATACCAACACTCATCCAAATACATTGTAGTAAATTAAGCATAATTGAGCTTAATTTAAAAAGTGATCAAATGTCTTAACGGAAAGTAATAGAAAACCCTATTATGCAAAAATTAAAACTTTCAAAAATTAATCAAATTACCAAATATAATGTATAACAATATTTTGAAGCTTTAATTTAAATATAACATAATTTTTAGATGTCAAAATAATTTTTAAATTGAAAAAAAAAATCTCTACTTTTATAAATAACCCAGTGGAAAATCTTATATAAATACTTAAAATATTCATTATTTAAATATTTATAAACTATATATATAATCAATATATTATGTCATTTCTTTAACCATGACAAATTATTAGTTATAACATATGTTTATTATGAATTTGTACATGTTTATAATATATATTTTATTTCTACCTATATGCCATCTCATGTATATCAGTTTATCTATCATATCAAATATGTGTTCTACATCTATTATATGTATGTTGTACAGTATCAATGCATACATATCATATTCTATATCAATTATAAATGCAATGTATCATATATGTCATGTGCATCATAGGCCCTTATATTAATCTTATAGTCTTATCATATATTTGTATCAGTCCTATCTAATGTCATGTCCATATCATATTATGTCATATCACTTATATAATTTATCATATATGCTCTAGTAATATACATATGCGAACAAGGAAGGACATCTAACTACCTATGATGCTTTTTCGGTATCAAGTCTTATAGTGCAACACCCCATAATCTAATTTGAAAATATTATTCTTTTATCTTTTAATAAATAAAAACCAGAGCCATCTAACTTTTTTTATCAATATAAATACTTGCGAAAATAAAACTAGTATATATATATATATATATATATATATATATATATATAATATATTATATATATATATATATATATATATATATATATATATATTATATTTATATATCATTTCCCAAAAATTATGTACATTACTCAAGATTTATACAATCATATAACAACTAATATGTTTCGAGTATAAAAGAATAACGAAAATAAAAAGAACTCGAACCTAAAGGATCCTTGTCAATTTCACACTCATGCTATCTTGCCCTGACCTGAAATCATTTACTCACATATAATGAGTTCAAGAGATGAATAATCAACCAAATCTAACAACTGAACTCAAAGCACGACAATGTAGTAATTTGCATGTCAGTAGTCAAATCATAGTAGTAATATTTATATGATTATGAATATATGCAAAATAGTATAACATATATGCAATAGCAATAAAGTCTATAGCCATTAAAGTGATACAGTACAGAAGCTAGTAAAATAATATAATGGAGAAATTAGTAAACCAATATATGTGTTGAATCACTAAAGTAGTTATTATATCATTATTATCAATCAGTAAAAAAAATTATATAAAGCTATAAAACCAAAGCATCAACAAAGACTATAATAATTATATTAATGTAGTAAAATCATATAAGAGTATACACATAATATCCAAGTATTCTATATCAGTATATTTTGTACTTAATATGACACATATTTAGTATCAATAAGCAGTACAATGAATCAATAATAGTAAGAGTAATAGTAAATCAATATTAGTATTAGCAATATTATTGATGTTTGTATTGGTGTGAATAAAACCAGTTGCTATACCAATAAAATAATGAAGTAAAAGTAAATTTGTAAAATCATAAAAATAATACCACAAAAACATACATTTTAATAGTCACACTAAATAAGTAAGAACTCCAAACTTAATCGGTATTTTTTAATATTATATTAGTATTAGCAAATAGTTTGCTCAGTAAATAGAGTCATCATTCTTTACCCATTTACACATTAATAATCTCTTTATAACTCCAAATAAATGAATCTCATAAATCAACAAAGTATAACACCAAATTATAGTATTTAAAAGAAAGCTTATCAGCCCGTCATCCTATACAGGCCAATCAGTCTCCAACTAACATAAAAAATAAATAATAATTACTTATTTTTTCCCACACACATTATTTTTAGAGTATAATAATAATAATAATAGTGACAATCTATTACTCAATCAAATACCAACACTCATTCCAAATACATTGTAGTAAATAAAGCATGATTGAGCTTAATTTAAAAAGTGATCAAATGTCTTAACGATAAGTAATAGAAAACCCTATTATGCAAAAATTAAAACTTTCAAAAATTAATCAAATTACCAAATATCATGTATAACAATATTTTGAAGCTTTAATTTAAATATAACATAATTTGTAGATGTCAAAATAATTTTTAAATTGAAAAAAAAAATCTCTACTTTTATAAATAACCCAGTGGAAAATCTTATATAAATACTTAAAATATTCATTATTTAAATATTTATAATATATAAAAAGTTACACAATGAAAATTTTACCAATACAATATTATCCTCATTTTTGTATCAAAAATAAAAATTTCAATAGAAAAATCTCAAAAGCACTAAATAATTAAAATTAGAATTAAATAATAGTTTATTACAATAAGATGAGCAAATTTTCCAACATGGCCGACTAATACAAATCACTCTATAACCTTCAAATCTAAGATTTCTTTTTCTCTCTCTTATATTTTCTTTCTAATTTCTTCTAATTCCTCTATATTAAGTCGAATGGATAAAGGGTTAATGGTTTAAGAAATAAACAATAAGTGCTTTTAGTTTTTTATAATAAATATAATATAATATAAATATAAATATATAATTTAATCAATTTTCAATTTAAAATTCATATAAATCTATTTGGAACATCAAAATTTGTAAAAAAATACTCATAAATAGCCCATTTTATTTAAAAATTTTTAGTGAAATTGTTTGTAAAATGTATACCTAACAATCCCAAAAATCTCATGTGTACCAACACGTGTCAATTTCTTAAGGATTTGCTCCAATGCCTAAAAATTATGAAAAAATTTAGTGTGATTAAAATACTACAATATCTATGTTATGGTGAAGATAGTTTATGATTTGGACTAATAATAGCTCTTAGAAATTATTTGACTAGGTCAAAATACTTGCTATTACAATCTACTCACCTTTAAAAAAATCATCCTTGATATTTTTCTTAAGGATTTGAGCATAAAATTGATATAAACCAAATTTATATGATCAAAAATTAAATAAAATCAAACTCAAATCAAAACTCATCAAAAATGTATATAGTCATGCAGTTCGTTCTATCACATATAATTCAATTATATAAGATATGATATGTCATGCAACCATTTAAACTAAATTTCTTACAAACAGAATTCTTACGTTGTTTTCAAGCTTCCAAATATACAATAAGTTATAGACACGTGACATTACTGGAGTAGATGCAGTCGGTCATGGTGTAATAATCTCCTTATAACTATCATTGACAGCTTTGTTGTCCACCCTATTGGTTAATTTTCTCTATATGCTCTTCACCCTAAATTCCTTTATCCTTCAGTCTGTATGGACTGTCATGCACCAGAATTAGTTCTTTCTCTAAATCCCCTCTAAGGAAAGTTTGCGACCTTATATCCATGTTGTCCATAAAAATATCATCTAGTCAATAGGTAACATAAACCTGAATGTTGTCGACCACAATGAATGCACTCATCTTATCTGCATGTTAAATTTATCAATCCAAATCTTCTCAAATCATTATATCTTATTTTTTTCTCACTAACACTATCTCTGTATCTATCCCTACTTGCTTCATCTTTTCCCTCCTCATGTTAATATCGTACCTTAAGCTCTCATTATGCTTGGATGTTGGTACTACCAAATCAATATGGCTCGCTCCAACAACTGAAAAAACTCCTAAATCCATAAAGGCACTAATGGATGTCTTAGCTCCCTGTTCAGCCCATGCAATAATCTATAGCATTTATCTTCAGCAGTAGGGATCAAGTGTGGAGCATACCTATCCAGTGCAGCAAACTCATTCTTATACTACATCATTATATTGCATCCCTTAATTCAACTTGATAAATTCTTCCTACATCTATCTTCGAGCTAAAGGATGTACAAATCACATCTTGAATATTATAATAAACTTGTCCCAAGTGCTCTCAGCATCGGTCTTCCCCTAGAATTTCTCTCTCTGTTATCTAACCCACCATTTATCTACCTCTACTTCAAAAAAGAATATAATTAATGATACATTCCTATTCTCTGGAAACTACATGATGCTAAAGATATTTTATATGCTCAATAGCCAATTTTCTGCAGCCTGATATCCTATAGCTCCTTTAAATAATGGAGGTTTTAGGTTATGAAATATTTCTGAGTGCTTACCTGCCTCTTCTTCTTTATATTCATTTAAAGTACTCTATGCATCCCCTATTACCTATGCTATAATAGTGGACAAGTATCAGTATTTGATGATGTTGGAGATATACTATGTTGCTCATTTGATACATTTGATTCTCGAAAATCCATTCAATTGTTCACCTGCAAAGTTTAGCATAATATGAATGATAAATATATGAAATAAATTATGTATGCAAAATAATGCATATTAATTTATCCAATCTACCCAACTTTTAAACAATTCCTATACCTCTGGTTACAAATTAATTTTTTTAATAGCTATGATCTGATACCAATTGTGATGCCCCGTAATTTAATTTGAAAAATTATTCTTTTATCTTTTAATAAACAATAATCAGAGCTCCCTAATTTCTTTTATTAATATAAATACTAGTGAATATATATATATTCATTTCCCCAAAATTATATATACTACTTAAGATGCATATAATCATATCACAATTACTTTGTGCTGAATACAAAAAAATAGTTAAAATAATAAGAACTTAAAGATGAAGGATCTTAGCCACTCTCACACTCATGCTCCCTTACCCTGACATAAAATCATTTAATCATATATAATTAGCTCAAGAGCCTAGTAAGAAATCAAACCATACAACTGTACTTAAAGTATGATAAAGGAGAAATATACATATCAACAGTCAAATTATAGCAGAAATATTTATATAATTATGAATCTGTGAAATAGTAAAACATATATGTAGTAGCAATAAAGTCTATGACCAAAAAAGTGAGGTCGTATGAAACTCAATAAAGCAATATAATTGAGAAATTAGTATACTAGTATGGGTGTCAAATTACTGAAGTAGTTGTCATATCAGTATTATCAATGAGTAAAGAAATTATACAAATTACTAAATTCAAAGCACCAATAAAGACAGTTAGAATCATATCAATATAATAAAATCATATAGGAGTGTACACATATTATCTAAGTATTCTACATCAATATCAAATCAGTTTATTATATGCTTAATATGTCACATGCTTAGTATTAATAATCAATATAATTAATCAATAATAGTAATAATAATAATGAATCAGTAGTACTATCAATAATAATATTGACGTCTATATCTATATTGGTAAAAATAGTGGAAAAAATATCAAAATAATATCGTAATAGTAAATTTGTATAATAATAATAAAAATGTATAATAGTAAAAATATTATCTTAATAACATGTATTTTAGTAATCACACTAAATAAGTAAGAAGTCCTGACTTAATCAATATTTTTTCAATATTGTATCAGTATTAGCAAATTGTCGGCTCAAAAAATAGAGTCATCACTCTTTATCCATCGACATAGTAATCATCTTTTATAACTACTAATTATTGAATCATGTGAATTAGTAGAGGATAACACCAAATCATAGTATTTAAAAGAAAGATTGTGAGCCCACCATCCTATATAATTCATTTAGTTTCTAGCCAATATCAGTGATTAACCAATCTTTACTTGTCCCCAGTAAAAAAGTACATATTATTATCATATTACTATAATAGTAATGTGACTAACTATTACTCAATCACTTATCTACATTCATTGCTAATGCATTGTAGTAAATAAATCATAATTGGATATAATTTAGAAAGTGCCAAAAGGTTTTAAAAGTAGGAAATAGAAAATCCTATCGAGCAAACATTTATATTTTTCTAAATTAATCAAATTATCACATATCATGTATAATAGTATTATAAAGCTTTAATTGAATTATAAATCTATTTTTAAATGAAAAAATATATTTTTTAATTGGCAAACATCATTAATTTTTCAAAATCACCTAGTACAAAATCTCAAATAAATACTCAAAATATTTATAATTTCAATCTCTATAATATATAAAAAGTTACACATAGAAATTTTGATTAATATAAAATTATCCTCATTTTTTGATATCGAAAAAATAAATTTGATTAGAAAAATTCTCAAAAAACACCAAATTATTAAAATAAAAAAAAAATAAGATTATAGTTTCTTACAACGAGATGAATAAATGTTTCAACATGGTCAACTTACAAAAATTACTCTACAGCCTTCAAATCCAAGATTTATTTTTCTCAATCTTTAATTTTCTCTCTAATTTCTTCTAATTCCTCTTTGTTAAGCCGAATGGAGAAAGGGGGTTAATGGCTTAAGAAATAAAGAGTACGTGCATTTAGTTTTTTTATAATAAAATAATATAATATTAATATAATTATATAATTTAATTAATTTTCAAAATAAAATTAATATTAATTCTTTTAGGGCTTTAAAATCATAAAAAATATCAATAAAATAGCTCATTTTATTTAAACAATTTGGGGAAATCAATTTGCAAAATAGACACCTCATGATCCCAAAAAGCTCACTTATACCAACATATGTCAATTTCTTAAAAAACACAAATGACCAAAATTTTTGAAAAATTAGAATGATTAAATCAATACGACATGTATATTATGGTGAAGACGGTATATGATTAGGACTTAGAATGATTCCTTAAAAAATATTTGATTGGGTCAAAATATGGGCTATTATAAATATACGCATCAGACTAAATGGGAAGCAATCTCAATCAAATAAGTCTTTTCACTATGAATCACTCTCATTCTACATATCACAAGTTAGGTGCCTTTTATATAAGAAGTGATCACTTCATTCCTGTTAGCGTGTCATATCATATTAGCCAATCTTCTTGTACTTCCCATTTTGTATCAGTTAGGATTGCACTGCAAATTTTATTTAAGGGAAATCCCATCGACCCTCTCTCCTATAAAGGATAAATATGTCTCAAGCTAATTGAATCAGTCAATCATTTCTAACAAATCTATTTTTTTATTTTTACACATATTTTATATCATGTAATCATAATAACAGAAATCATGAACACATCATATGTAATAATCATAACATTTAGATCAACCCATTATACCCATTAATATGTATGTATTTTGTCAAAATGCATGTTAGACTAGATGAATTATAAATTAATGCATATCATGTATTTAATGTTCAAATGTAGTCTACTAACTCATGATCATTTCGTATTTAGTATTATTCTACTGATTTCAAATAAAATGACATATATATATATATATAACTAATAAGTGAAATTTTAATATGAACCTATTAAAATGTTCAGGGTGAATATATTTACCACATATCAAAAGTTGCACATGAAAGTTTACTAGAATGGGAAATATTGCATTTTAATTCATTTTAGGAGAAAGAAAAAGTGACAAAACTCCAAATTATGAAAAATAGATGTAGGGTCAAGGTTACTTAAAAATGCCTCAAAATGAGCTTTCTCTCTCTCCTCCTCTTTCCCCTTCTCCCCTTTCTCCTTCTCAACTAAGCAATAGAAAATGGGGGCTTAGGGATTACTTCAGGTAATTAAATTTAGATAGTAGAATTAAATATTTAAAATTAAATAAATTTCCAGACTCAAAGCTATTGCTCTTCATAAACTCACTATCACAACTCCCATTCAGCCAAACTTTTTCATGTTTAAAAGCATTTCAATGAAATTAAATTTAAGGCTGTTACACTCCCATCTACAATAACTCTTTTTCATATGTCTTGTAAGGCAATAGCACAAGTCTTCGTAAACCCTAACAAGACTACCAATAATAGGTCCTCTCAATATTATACTCACCCTGCCCACTTGACACCACCAAACTTAACCATTCCAACTCAATACTACCAAACTCACTTGTGCCTACTCGGTACTATAGCACTCACCTGAAGGCCAATTGTCATAATAACATATAACATAGTGTCATTTTCCATTTAGCCAATGAAAGGGAAATATGTTTCTAGGTACTTTGTGTAGCATTCTACTTTTTATTATTTATGGGTTTAGCTTTTTACAAGCCCTTGGATCTTATAAATAAAGAGCAAAAAGAAGCTTTTTTATTTTATTTTTACTGTGATTGAATGAGATTTTGAGCCTTATGAGCATTGCTCTATAAATTTTCTCTATTAAATTACTTTCTCTCTATTCTCACACTGGATTTAAGTAAACTCATAAAGTTTCCCTACTAGTAAGGTTGGGTGTCCTACTTGGATAGATTTGGATCCAAAATCCCCAAAGATACAATGAGTGTAGTGTGATGCCAATGACGAGAATGCAAGCCCAACTTAGTGCACCATGTAACCCTAAATTGTTAGTGCATATGGAGATCCCCAATTACACTACTCACCCAAAATTGATGGAAAACAAGAGAGATTGACCAAATTAATTCAAGATACCCTAGGAGGGCTACCTAAGAGTGCTTAAAGGGATAACAACCTTAATGGATTTTCTAACTCGCCATAGGATTTAAGATAGTAGAGCACTGACCTCCACTCTACTCTTAGACCTACTGAAATGGTAATGACTGATAAAAAGTACAACACATCAATCAAAAGAGCTAAATCCAAACTCACTAATGCTTTCTTAAGGGAGATTATGGAATTTAAGCTATCCCCATATAGAAGGTTCCACACTTGTAATTCTATAATGGTATGACTTATCTAGATATTAATAATGCTCTCAATTATTGTTTGGTCTTTAAAACACTGAATGAATTGGCACTAAGGTGGTTTACTAGCTTACCAGTAGAAGTTATCACCTCTTTCTTATAGTTTAGAAGGATGTTTGAGACATAATTTACGAGTGCTCTGAATCCAAATAAGAGCTCTTAAGCTTTGCTGAAGATGAGGTGGGAGCTAGTGGAGTTACTAAGGAACTTCATAATGAGGTTATAAATAGAGATGTTAAAAGTTAAGGATCTAGAGCCTGTAATTACCCAAGATTAACATAAGGACTGATAGGAGGTCATTTTTGATATGAACTCGGACTGTAGGAAGTGAGAATACTTATTGAGCTATTGGAGTTGGCCCATAACCACATTAACACTAAGGAATATAATAGGTTGACCTAGTCTTTCATAGCCACTTGCCCATAAAAGTATCCAACATTTATAGTGAGACATATAAATGGTTATTCCCATGGATAAGAGGGATAAAAGACCTAATCTTCAAAGTGATAGTCATCTCCCATATCACTATAGAGTACTCCTACAACCTAGGCCATTAAAGATTACATGACCACTTGGCTTAAAGTGGAAGAGACTTCTTGTGCCACTTGCCTTTATTATGGAAAAATCATGCACCGTCTCTCAACTTATAACACTTTCACTCCATTGAGAATGTCCATGGTGGAGAACGTTAAGGCCTTTCAGAATAAAGAGTCTTTATGAGCCTAGTGCGCATGAAGGAAAATTCATACATTAAAGATACCTTAAGATATTGTGCTTTTCATAAGGATCATGGCCATGACATAGAGGAGTGTCTCCATCTTGAAGGATTGGTCAAAGAACTTATCAAGGTGGGGAATTTGAAGGAGTTCATGCTCAGTGACTCTACTTGGAACCCATGTAAAGCTCTAATGAAAGTCACTGAGAATGAACATATCTTAACTTGCTCAATCCTCATAGCATGATTAGTGTTTGCCAGTATATATGGAAAGTGAGTCGACTAGTCAATGATTATGAAGAAAATGAAATTTGGAGAGGTGAACTTGACTTCTACCATGTAAGCTCCCGTAGTAGACATTGTCCCAATCAATTTGAAAAATTAAATAACTCAATAGAAGGAAACCCCAACAATGATGTCATTGACATAGCCTTGGTTGATAACTAGAAGATAGGTAGCATTTTGATAGTCATAGGGAGTTTTGTCAATATTACTTTCAAGTCTATGTATCAAAAATTAAACCTCCCAGTCCCTTATATGGCTTCTCAGGAGAGCACAAAGAGATGGAGAGAGTACTCACCTTGTCCTTCTCTGAGGATGAAGGTGACTACCACTACATTATCAAGGCTAATTTTATTATAGTAGATTCCCAACTTCCTACAATTCCATCATTAACAGCCCTTTGCTATATACTTTCAAAGCATGGTGTCGACTTACCATGTAACTATCAAATTTTTAGCCATGGAATGGGAGATCAAAATGAGGTACAACCTCACTCGGTCATGCACTTGATACCTCTGGGTAGTAGGGAGTGATCATACTCCCTCAGATAATATGTATGTCAAGTTAATTAATAAAGTCATAAAGCAAAAAAAAAAAATTTTTTTGCACTTGATTAATGAGTTGTTCAACTACAACCAAATGGCTGAGCAACCTCTTATATTCCTCTAATTGTTGATTTATCTGATTATTATTGAGTTATGCATTTTCATTTATTTATCAAGTTATAAATTATTGGAAAATTAGTCAATTATTATTAACGCATGAGTAATTAGCTTAATTATTAGCAAGTTAAAAACTTAGAAATTTTTTTTGAAAAGATCTTATAGTTATATATGGGTGTGTGCCATATGAAGAGTAAAAAAAATTCATTTCATATGAAGAGAATACATATACAATGTCACCCTTTAGAGCTAAAAGTAAGGAAGAAAAAAAAATAAAAGAAAAATTATATAAGATGGGCGAGTATGACCAGTTGCACTCTACCATCACTCTCCTCACTCTTAAAGAGCTCCTTGAAGATGATTGAAGGGCCCTAGAACTTAGAGTCAAACTTATCTTTAAGACGAGCTTCCTCAAGTAGTGCTCAATCATACTTTTGAACCTCTGACCAAGGATCTCATCATACTCTCCAAACTTGAAGAATGAGACCCACTTGTATTTAGCTGCCTTAGTTCTAGCAGCACCTTGGCAACCTTTTCCTTAATAAATTCCTTGGCTTTTGGAACTACTCCTTAAGTGACATCTCCTTCATCAACTCTGCCTGAAGAGCCTTTTTAGTCTGGTGAGCACACTCCAAGTCTCCTAAACTACTTCACTTTATCCTCCATGGCTTTCTTTGTTGACCTCTCCTCCTCCATGTACTTTTAGATGGAACCATAGGCCCTTTCTCGGATAGTGGCCTTTGAAAAAGATTCTTAATGATGGATAACAATGACATAGGTAGATTGCCGTGAAATTCATCATTGCATAGTCGAGCTGGTCAGTTAAGATGGCCAATAGCCAGATCTCGTGCAACTTGGAATAGATTCAGTGACCGGGATCAAATAATCACCATGAAGCATTGGTTCCCTCCAGCTTCACTCCCAAAGTAGCCTGCATTCTCTCAAAGTGAGAGGTTAGGAGAGGAACTTCCCTCTTGTTGGTCCTTCTTCTCCTCCTCCACCTCCTCAAGGACTCATTTCCCTTGCCTAGCACCACAAATACAACATCAAGCCTTTATCCCACTACGTGGGTTTGGCCACATGGATCATTTTTCTCCATTATGTCCAATTAAAAGTTGAATTATTGTTTAAAACTAATAAAGAAATATAATTTCTAATATTTCCTAACCAAGTCTTTTAGGTCTGCCTCTACCTTTTTAATCATAAGTCAAATCTAATACCTCTACTTTCCTAACCGGGTCATCGAAAAGTCGCCATTTTATGTGATCAAACCATCTAAGGCAACTCTCTGTAATCTTATCTTTTATTGGAGCTACTCCAAACTTTTCATGTATATGCTCATTTCGTATCCTATCTCTAAGGGTAAATCCACCCATCCACCTTAGCACCCTCATCTCTGCCTCACTTAACTTAGTATTATGCTTCTCTATTAAAGGATAACATTCGACACCATAAAGCATTACAGACCTCACCACCATCTTATAGAATTTTTTCTTAAGTTTGAGGGGTACTTTCTATCACACAACAAGCCCGATGCATTCCTCCACTTCAACCATCCAACTTAAATTTTGCTGATAATATCCCCATCTATTTCACCATCACTCTGAACAATAGATCCAAGATATCTAGAACGTGTATTCTTATTATTGACTTGATCACCCAAACTCACAATCCCCTCACTAGGTCTATTACTACTAAAATTACACTCCATCAATTTCATTTTAGATCTACTAAAGCGAAAACCTTTAGACTCTAAGGTTGACCTCCATAATTCAAGTTTACATTCAACTCCCTCTCGAGTCTTATCAATAAGAAGAATATCATCAGCAAAAAGTATACACTAAGGTACATCTTCTTGCAAATGTCTAGTGAGAACATCCATGACTAAAGCAAAAAGACATGGACTTAAGGCTGATCCTTGGTTTAACCCAACCAAAATAGGGAAATACTTGGTCAAGCCACCTTGTGTTTGAACATAAGTAATAGCTCCTGTGTACATATCTTTGATGATTTGAATATAAGCGTTATTAACTCCTTTCTTTTTTAGAACTCTCCATAGTTCTTCTCTTGGAACTTTATCATATGTTTTTTTCCTAAATCTATAAATATCATATTAATATCCTCCTTATTTTCTCTATATTTCTCCATCTGATCTCTTAAAAATGTATGGCTTTCGTAGTTGACCTACCTGGTATGAATCCAATTTGATTTTGAAATCATTAGTACCACGTTGCAACTTATGCTCCAACCTCGCTCCTATAGTTTTAAAGTATGACACTTTAACTTAATTCATCTATAATTCGCACAATCTTTTGCATTACCTTTATTCTTAAAATATGAATTAACACACTCATTCTCCACTCATATGACATCTTTTTAGTCTTCAAAAAAACATTAAAAAGTTTAGTAAACCAAGAAATTCCTTCATCTCCTAAGCATTTCCACACCTCTATTGGAATATCATCAGGTCCAACAGCTTTTCCGCCCTTCATTTTCTTTAAAGCCTCTCTAACTTCAGGTTTACTAATACGCTAATAAAAACAGAACGCTTCTTGATCGCCTCCACTATAATGATTTGCCTTATAGGTGGAGGAGCATTGGAAACTTTGGTAATCAAGGGAATAATTGCCTCTTTAGTCTTATACAGAAGCTGCAGCTTCCTTAGTGCCTTGGCTTTTGAGAAGTCAACATTTTAGGGCGAGTGGATACATCCACCTTGAACCTGGTCCTCGTAGTGGGTGGCCCCTTATCTTCCTTGGTAGCCCCCTCCTCTTCACTTTAAGAGGTGAACTTGCCTAAGAACCTTAAAATTGATAGATCCTTTAGGTAGTCATGTTGGAGAACAACATCAACACATAAGAGAAAATGTATTAAGGAGAGTGAAATATTTATTGTATCTTTTTATAAAATAGTTATATAAAGGAATTCACTATAAAAAGCCTCATATAAGTTGCAGTAACCAAGATGGTGCATGGTGATCAATGACTTCTCATTGATCCCCTTAAATGTTTTCTCCTCATCCTTGGTAAGAATGGGGATAGTTACCTTACTCTTGTGGTAGTAGACTAGCACAGTTTGCACACACCACTCAATTGAGTTGCGAATGAAAAATAAACTTAACCTTCAAGTTTCTAACTTTGTTTGCCATCTCGTCACCTTCATGAAAGTTGGCAAAAAGTGTACTCGTACATCCTTTAATTCCTTGGCCATGAATACATGGTAGAAGAGGTTCAATGACCATGGAAAATTATTCTTGTGCCTATACGACATAAAACATATGACATTTTCCATTTTCCATAGAGTTTGGTTAGATTTGTGTGGGGAAGACTCCATAGAATAGGACAATTTTGTCAAACTCATGACAAAAATGGATCAGGCCAAAGGTAAAGTGATTGCAAGGGATGTGCAACTCCTTATAAAAAGTATTCAAGCAATCATCTTCCCCAAGAACTTGCACTTACAAGTTATTATTTGCAAAGTAGTATGCAAACTAAATGCAGTCAGCATGCTTGATGAACACTCATGAGGTAGGGATGCAAATGACATTGGCAAAGTTTGAGGCACATTTGTGAAAAGTGGCCATGACTCTTTGTAAGGTACTCGCATGGGAATAAAAAGAGTCTTAAGACAAGTTTTGTAGAACTTGTGCCCTTGTGCGTTCTGCCAAGGAGTTTTTATATATAAAGAAGTATACATTGATATTAAAATGCCAATAAGATCTACATTAAATATACAAATCTCAACTCTCTTTATCTCTCTCTCTTCATCATTTTCTAAATATTTGGTTATTCTTACTCATTTTGCTAAGTAGTCTCCAACAATTATCCTAAATACACTCGAGTTCCACTTACCCCAATTTCACCTTCACACTGATTTCATCCAATCGAGGCAAGTCATTATTTAAATATAAAATAAACACTCATCCTTCAATAATATCAAATAGCTCGCCATAGTGCTATAAAACAAAAATAAATCATTATTCTACTAACCCCTCATAGCACACATCTAGCTGCAACAATATCACTACTCATGCATTCACTACATTAACTTGAAAATAAGAGGTTCACCATAAGAGAGATACATAATGAGTGTTAGCATAATTATGAAAAGAATGCAGTAAGCTTAGAACAAACTACCCAAACATAGAAATTATTAATATAACTTTTTTAATAAATGCTCAAAACATTACAATAAGGAAATAAAAAGTGGTATGAAAGCTACTCACTATCATGAAAAATCTTATATACTAGGCCACTCACCATCTCTAATGACAGTACCCTTTGGTTCCTAAATATCCTAAAAGAAATTTACCTACCTCCATGAAGGCTCTCACCTTTACTTGGATACAAGTGCACCTCATCTCTGCTTTCAAAGATGTGAACTCCTTCCTCATCCCTTTGATTTCCTCCAGGATCATTGACCTATGTGAGATGTTATCCTAGCCAGCATTCTAAAGGTAGTCAACCCATTAAAAGGGATGTGATAACCAAAATAAAAATTAAGTAGGGAGTAAAGTGGCTTTTCATTAACCATTTTAAAAATTCATTCCTTGAACTCACCAATAGAAGCCACATTTCTCTCAACAAACACCACTTAATCAATTGATGGCTCCTCGTGCTACTCGCCCACAATCATGTAGTTTGTCATTACTGAAGGTTTGAAAGCTTGGAATTCTTATACAAGTAGTATCCATGTGGTTAGTAGTAAAGGATAAAAAATAAAAACAAAATCTTAATCTAAAAAGCTCAAAGGGATTGCACAAAGCTGATCCCATGTTATTTGAAAACTTGTGACTTCATAGTGCATGTGTAAGGTTTAAAGTAAAATAGTAAAACAGAGGAGTATCAGGTAAAGTCATGTGTGTATGTATTCCTGTATCTTAGTCTTACATTTACATATAAGCATTATATTATATTTATATACATTGCTAAGGTAAGAGATGAAGAGTTAGTTTAAGATGAATGGTAGAGATTTAATCAGCCAAAAGTGGCAACAATGTGATCAGAGGAAATGCCAACAAAAGTGGTTGTGCTAACTCCAGGTAACATGGTATGTAGATAGTGTTGCAGGTTTGTATTTGTCCAGCAAGCTAGTGGGATAGGAAAGAGTGTTATCTTGTCTCGAAGAAGAGAAAATCTTGCCTTGGATAGCACTTTATTGACGATATCTACAATTTGATCCTAGGAATTTATTTGATGAATCTTTATTGCATTATATTTAATATAATATTTGATAAAATTATACTTTGCCTCTATATATTTTGTAAATGCTTGGAATATAGGATTATAAACAAGAGCAATGGCTAAAACATTATCATAAAATAATGAGGTAGGTTGAGAAATTGGAAAGAAAAAATTCAGTAAGAGCCATTGAATCCAGATGATATCAATGGCAGACATTATTAAAGTGTGATATTCGACCTCAGTTGACGAGTGAGTGACCATTGGATGCTTCTTAACACACCAATAGATGAATGTGTCAACAAAGAATACACAATACCCAGTGGTAGATTTCCTATCAGTGGAATCTATAGCCCAATCTAAGTTTATGTAAGCCACTAAATTATATGAGGTAGAATATATGGGACAATAAAAGTGTATAGTGCCTTGGATGTAGCAAAGTAAGTGTTTGAGAGATTGAAAGTGATGCAATAATAGTTTATGCATTGATTGACAGAGTTTATTAACTGCAAATGAAATGTCGAGCCTTGTGATAGTTAGATACTATAAGGAACCAACCAAATGGCAATACAATTTGGGATTGTCAGACAAAGAATTGGCAGCTAGGTTTGTGGAAACCTTGAGCAAAAAAGGTGTGACTATAGGCTTACAATGTTCAAGTCCAGCCTGACAAATAAAATCTACAACATAGAGTGATTGATGGAGATGCAAACTGGTTATAGTAGATACCATTTGGATGCCCAAAAATTGATTTAACTTGCCAAGATTAAGAAGCTAAAAGTGCCTTTTGAGATTCAAAGGTAATGCTGCAATATGAGATGCATTATTGCCTAATCAAGGGGAGATCATCAGCATACACCAAAAGGTACATAAAATCTAAATCTTTATTATAGATAAGCAAAGATGGATCAAAATCACTATGATTAAAGACAAGAGAGTACTGCAAATGAAAGGTAAGATTGGTAAACCACTGACATGGGGATTGTTTAAGCGCATATATAGCCTTCTGTACAAGGCGCACAAAGTAAGGAAATTAAAAATCCTTAAAGAAAGTAGGCTGCTACATATACACTATTTCTTATAAATATCCATGTAAGAATGTATTTGACAAATCAAACTGTGTTATGGTCAAATTTTGATGAAGTGCAGCAGTGATAAAGAGTCAAACGGTGGGCATTTTTCAACAGTACTAAATGTCCCAGTATAATATATGCCATATTATTAATTATAGCCTTGATCCACCAACCATGCTTTATAACGTGTAATAGAACCATCAGAGTTAAATTTGGTTTTGTAAATCCATTTACAGCCAAAATAATTTGATCCACTAGTGGAGGAACCATAAGCCAGTACCTTGAGACTGAAGAGCCAAAAACACAGTGTTCATGACATCTCACAAGTATATATATTTTATAGTTATAAAATAACATATATGACCAGGTGGTGAGATATTTTGATGCTATAATTTAAACATCTATTTGGGTTTTAAGGAACCAGTTTGAGAGAGAGTGACCACTGGGTGATGACGTGGAGGTGAAGAGTGAGACGGAAGGTCTGAGTCAGGAGTAGAGCTTTGAGCAACTAGAGAAACATGTGAAGAAGAAACATTGTGGATTTCTGGAGGAGCAAAAATCTAAGAATTTTTTTGTGGAGTTGAAGTTTATTCCAAAAAGATGTTTGATGGGTAGCGAACAAGAGTAAGAGGTGGAAGGTTAGAAGGAGGAGAAGATGTAACTAGTTTAGAGGCATTTGATGGAAGAAACAGAAATGTATTCCTATGAAATTATATGTGTTGAGAGATGAGAATTTTATGGAGTTGAAGATGAAAGTAATTAAACCCTTTATGAGAAAATCTAAATTCGAAAAAAAAAAAAACACAAGTTGTGGATTTTGGAGATAATTTATGGGAAGATAAATGAAAAAGCCAGGCATGGAAAAGGTATCCAAAAACTTTTAAGTGGGAATAGGATCACAAATTTGGGTATAATAAGTGGTAAGGTGAGGAGAAATTTTGGGTGGAAGATGGAAGATGATTGATAAAGTAAGTGGAAGTAAGAATCACATCAACCTAGAAGGAAAGAGATAGGTTATCTTGGAGAAGGAGGGTACAAGCTATTTCAATAATGTGCCAATATTTGCGTTCAGCTAAACCATTCTATTCTGGTGTATATAGGCAACTAAACTACTAAATAATGGCGGCATAAGACAAGAAATGTTTGAAAAAATTGTTGGAATACTGACCACCACCATTAGAATGAAAATTTTTAATGAATTTTATAAATTGTTTTTCCATCGTAGCTTTAAATGAAAGAAATTTTGAGAATGTTTATAATTTTTGTAACATGGGATAAAACCAAGAAAAATGAGAATACTCATCCAGTAACAACCCATAGTATCAATATCCATTAAGATGAAAAGGAGAAAGGACCCCATACATCAAACACAACTAGTTCAAATGGAGAATTACATTTAGTAGTAGAAACAAAGAAAGGTAATCTATGACTCTTAGCAACTTGACAAGAGTGACAAATAGAACTTGAAATAGAAATACATAATGACAAATCTTATTGAGCTATGATAGATAACAGTGCTTGATGAGGGTGACCTAGATGGCAATGCAAGAGGTTGGAAGATTTTGTGGTGGCAATGAGTGTTGCAGCATTATAAGATAGTGGAGATGTGCAATACGACATGGAGATGGCCTAAAGACCATAATGGGAAAGACCCAAAAGAATAACCCGATTTGTCTTCAGATCCTTGATATTGTATCTATTAAAATGAAAGCAAATTGAATTGAAATTGTTAGTTTTCAAGTGATGAACTAAAAGTAGGTTGTGAGAGACTTTGGGAACTGGAAAAGAGGGGATAAGCATAACTTACATTGACAGGTGGGTAACAAACCATAATTAATGTTGGTAATGTAAAGGGATTACCATCGCCAACTTGTATATGTTGTGATCCTTTGAATAGCTGTGGTGACACAAAAAGAAGTGGAATCATTTGTTAAATGAAATGTTGATCCAGAGTCAAGAATTCAATCATTTGATAGAGAAGTGTAGTCAGTGGATTCAGCTATCAAGGAAGAAGAGGGATTATTATTGTAAGACATATTAGTCTGGTGCCAACACTTCACAGTTGAGTGGCGTAGTTTACTACAAATTTTACATTCAATCCTAGCACTATAATGGCCTCCCCTTCCATGAGAAGCAAAGTTGTTTGATCGACCCTTGTTGGTGCAAAGGAATGGAGGACGTCGGTGAGAGCAAAAAAAGGATTCCGAAATATAGACAGATTGAAGTTCATTAACAACTTCATTCATAATATTCATTTCTTCACTACATAGTAAGGAGTAAAAGTTATCCAAATGAAGAGATTTGAGATTTGTTTGAATCACTATTTTGAAGGATTGATATGATGAGGACAACCCATTGAGTGTATATATAATAATGTCTTCAGGGTCTAAGAAGCATCTAGCGGCATTGATTGTGTCTACCTTGCACTTAATTTCTGACAAATTCTGCTGCATTGTTTTGTTGTTCAAGAGTGGTTTGTAGATTGGAGTCTCTTATCTATAGTTTGTCATATTTTAGCACAATAATCAAGGTTCAGAATATATGGCAATAAGGAGGTAGAAACAGTGGAGAACAAGGAACCCACAAGGTTCTGATCAATCAACATCTAGGTTAAGAACTAAGGATTGATATTAATTTCTCTTATTGCAGTCTTTATTTGACGAGAAGACCGACGAACTGTTCCATCAAGATATCCTTTGAATCCATTACAATCAATCACCTTTAGCACTTGTGAGTGCCACATAAGGTGATTCTCTGTTATTAGCTAAATTGTGATGACATTTTTAATAGTAGACATTACAAACTTAAGATGAGGAATCGAAGCTCCTCTAAAAAGATGGGTCACATCGGAACAACCACTTGCTGAGTACCTCCAAAATGTGTACATAAGAACAGTGGGAGTCTTGGGCCTTAAAGGAGCTCTAATACCATGAAAACCTGTGTGTTCATTGTACTTGTGTAAAGGCTACAGTAAAATAGTAAAACAGAGGAGGATTAAGTAAAGTTTTGCGTGTATGTATTCATGTACATCAGTCTCATGTTACATATGAGCAGTATGTCATATTTATATACTGATATGGTAAGAGATGAAGAGTTAGTTTAAGATGAATGGTGGAGATTTAATCAGCCAAAAGTGGCGACAGCAGGATCAGCGGAAGTGTCGATAATAGCATCTGTGATAGCTCTAGGTAACGTAGTCTGCGAGTAGTGTTGCACATTTGTGTTTGTTAACATTATTGTATTGCTTGTGTAAGAAATTAATGCCCATTGTGATAGGGCTAGTGCTTTGAGCTTACTCCATGGGTGCCTAAGACTCGCTCTAGGAAACACAAACACTCATCTTACTTGTTGGAGCTGACCTTCTACTTGATGAAATCCTTCACAAGCACCTAGGGTGAGGCCTTTTACCTTCATTAACTAAGAGAAATTATTATGTGCGAAGTCCAGACGTCATGTGAACACCAATCAAAATAGGACACGTCAGTATGTACACACATTATGTATAATTTGTACATAGGCTGCGTACAAATTGTACACAATGTGCGTACAGGTTGATGTAGTCTAATTTAAATGGAGTCTAGATGCAATTAATTGGCTTAATATATTAATAAAACTCTCTACGCAAATCATTATAAATTTGCGCTTCCAAGAAGAAGGTGGAATTTATTCCTGCTGCTTGTTTTGGCCATAGAGTGATCTTTGTATTGTAAGACGTTCTACAATGATCCACAACTATACAAATTATCTTGAAACTATTACAAAAATCAAGATTTTTTGACAATTTAATACCCTAAACGTAGATCATAAAAAACTTTGCCGCTTTTGTCTCCACGCATTTCTTAATCCCCAAGAAAATTCTTTATGAGCTGGATCGTATTTGTCATGACTTCATTTGGCATCAGAATTATGGTATCAAGGGACTCCATTACATCGCATGGGATGACTTATGCATTCCGAGAGCTTGTGGTGGTTTGGGCATGCACTCCTCTATTAAAAGAGTTGGTCCCCTACATGCTCGATTAGCTTGGAAACTCTACCAGAATCCTTCCTCACTTCTGTTTAAATGTTTGACTGCTAAGCATGGTTCGACTATCTGGAATGGCAAGACTAAACAGGGTCAATCTGCAGCCCGATCCATTATCTCTAATGGAGTTTCCTTCCTTAAGCCAATAGTTAGATGGAATATTGTTAATGGTGCTAATATCAGTGTCAAGGATGATATTTGGCTGCTTGATAAATGTTTCAATAAGTGGCCAACGCATGCTGACTCAGTTGGACTGGAGAATCTGACACTGCAAAATTTTCTTCTTGATGATGGTCACTGGAATTTAACGGAGCTCAACCATTATTTCAATTCCGATTTAGTCAATCTTATTGTTCTCCAAAGTGTTATTCAGGAGGGTGATAATGACTATATGGAGCTTCTCTACCAACATTCCGGGAAATCCATCACTTCATTGGCTTATTCTGAAGTGACTAAGTATCACAAAACTTTTGAAGATTACGGCTTTGCAATTTGGCTTCGGAAGTTGAAGCTCAAGCCAAGAGTGGAGCTCTTCTGGTGGAGATTGAGCAACTTTGCCATTCCAACGAACGAGTTCTTGAAGCACAGGAAGCTTATCACTAGCGTTCTTTGTGCTTATGGTTGCCCTGTTACCGAAACTTGTGATCATATTTTAATATATTGTAAATCTCTTACTGAGATTTTAAACAAACTGAGAACTTGGGGATTATATATTCCTGTTTTTAGCTCTCTTACTGATTGTTTCCAGCATCTTAGAAGCCTTTCCAATGGAAGATTAGATACTGTCATGATCTATTGCACGGCTATGTACTATTCCTGGAATCGCAGAAATGATAAGAAGCACTGTAATCCAGCTACCCCTATTTCGGTGATTGCTGCCAATGTTATTTTCGCCGCCACGATCAAATTTCCATTGCTAGTTAACTGGGATGCTAATCTCCTTAGGGAGTCCGTTACTACTTGGCATCCCCCACCACTAGATTGGATCAAATTTAACGTTGATGCATCACTCCTGGATTCAATTTTAGCCAGCATTGGCGGTGTAGCCCGGTATTCCAAAGGGAATTTAATTCTTGCATTCGGAAGGCAGAGACTACATTGGGATATCAATCAACTAGAATTGGAAGCGGTTTATGCTTTGAAGGAATTCATTCAAGATTGGAAATTTGTTTCAAAGGAGTAATAATAGAGGGAGATAACTACAACGCTATCAAATTTCTCCAGGATTCCGTTGTAAAGCCCTCTACTGTTGACCTATTATCCGAGAAGACTTCCTTCCTCCATGACCTCAATAAGGTGATTTTCCAACACACTTCTAGAAATTGTAATAAAGTTGCAGATTTGTGTGCAACTCTTGCTTTATAGAAAGACTTTTGTTTTGATTCTATTTCTTCTCCTGATATTCCTTCTTCTATATCAAGTCTTCTGAAGAAGGAATATGAGGCTGCTTTTCTTTGATTAGTTTGTAATAGCTTTTCTTTCTTCTTCGATCTTAATGCATTTTTTGCAATCTTCAAAAAAAAAAAAAAAACTTTGCCGCAAAATTATTGTTATAATCAAAATTCTGTAAAGCCTTCACTTTTGGCAGCCAAGATCCATCAAATGCCACAGATAGCTTTGTGCAATTCTAAAAACGACTAATTTTTCAGATACTCAATATAATTTTCAGTTAATTTTTTAATAATTTTTATAAAGAAAAAATAAACCAACCCCTCGTGTGCCACTAACAATCACCGGTCACCGTTGACTGCCACTAACCACAACCTTTGACCACCATGGATACCAATAATAACAGTCATCACCACTGAGATTATTATCAAGATTATCAAGATCGCAACATAAATCAAGTTATACAGTATTAATAAAAATAACTATTGCTGTCCCATAAAACACTTATGACAGTAATGCCTTTTGCAACTAATTTTACGACAGCTGTTGTAACAAATAGTACAATTACACTAATCTCTGAATTTCTTTTCAAATATTTTCAAAGTAAATCCAGAAAGCTTTATAAGTCAATATGGAGATATTGCCCTCAATCTCTGCGAGCATTAATTAGTATGACCTAATACTAACGAAGCATGCTGTAAGCTTCATATTAAGCGAATCTGTCAATATTGGACCCGACCCGAAAACCCGATATGAACCCAACCAGAAAATTTCGGGTTTGGGTTGACCCGAACCCGAAACGGGTTAGTTCAGGTTCAATAATTCGACCCGTTTCAATAATCGGGTCGGATTCGGGTTGACACGTCAACCCAAAATTGACCCGAAAATGGTCCGTTTTGACCCGATAACCCGTTTTTGACCCGGGAACCCGAGATTGACCCGTTCTTGACCCGAAAAAAAGAGTTTGACCCTTTTTTGGACCCGAAAACTAGCAGTTTTTTTGTTCGAATCGGGTCTTTCGGGTCGGGTCGGGTTGAACCGGACCTGAAGGGGGTCGGGTTCGGGTCCGAAAAACCGACCAGTTTACAGAAACGAGTCGGGTTCGAGTTGATCCTAATAGTACCGGGTCAGTTTCGGATTCGACCCGAACCCGACCTGTAACCTAAAATTGACACCCCTATTATGATGCATCTATTTTTAGGACTTGGTGGATGTCTGCATCTGAACTTTTTATTTTATTTTATTTTTTTTGAAAATTTTTATGGGACCAGCCGCTTACATTACTATAAAAGAGGATTGAAGAGACATGCCTATACAAAAAAATTATAGGAGGGTAAAATATATATTTTTTTCCTCTTAAATAATCACTTTTATCCTCCTAAAAAAGCCCTTTTATTTTAATATGCCCAATATTCTTTCCAAAAGAAGGCAACGCATGGTCGCGAGATCACACCCGGAGGTGGAGAAGACAAGTTCATTTTCGTTGTTTTCCTGACAATTAGGACAAATTATTGCGTCCGGTCATCTGACATGCAGACATCCAACCCGGCCACGCCACCTCACCCGGATGCACTGGGCCCCGTATTTTTGAGTGACTTGGTGAGTTTTTATTGATGTCCAGATGAATCCTGACACCGGACACAATAATTTGCCGACAATTAGAGGCTTTTGCCTTTTTTTATTATAAAAGAATTCTAATGAAAAACAAAAGAGGTTTTTGCCATTTTTTTCATTTTGATACAAACTTAACCATTAATTTATAACAACTTTTCAAAAAAAATAAAAATAAAGGATGATAAATTTTTCGCAGAAAAAAAGGACAGCAGCAGAACATATCTCATACTTAATACATTGTTTTAAAAACGATGCACATTTATTGTTGTTGCTACATTTTTTTTTAATTGCTAGATTATTTTTTTAACATTTAAATTTATTAAGAATAGTAATTATTTTATTAAAAAAAAAACCTTATAGATAATCGAACCATCTTGTGAGCTCACAAGCTGAGTCGAGTCAAGATCTAACACAAGCTCGTTTAAAAAACAAACTCGAGTTTAAGCTCGCTCGCGGCTTAATAAGCGTATTTAAATTTGGATTTTTGATGTAATCTTTTTATTGACGGGTGATTTTCTGTGATGTATTACTACAAATGTAGATGTGATTTATTTTGAATTTTGTCATATATATATATATATATATATATATATATATATATATATATATATATATATATATATATATATATATATATATATATATATATATATTCTTTTGGTTCATAGTCTAGGCTTTAATGGCCTTCTTAAGATTAATTAAAAACGTTTTAGGAGAATCAAAGGAGCCACCATACCTTCTCCCATTTCTTTCACGCCAAAGATAAAAGATCATGGAATAGATAGTTAAATAGAAGAAATTATTGATAGCTTTGGACACCTCAAAATTTCCTTTAATGTAGTTGAAAAGATGAAGGCCAAGATAGAAGGTCTAAAGAGAAAACCGTCGTCCAATTAAGGGAAAATAACCTTTGAGGATATTAAATAAGATATTCACATTCAAAGTATAAATGAGAGGCAGTTTCGGGGTAACTAAAGCACAAGTTGCAAATAGGGTGAGCATAAATATTTCTTTTAATAAGTTGGTCAGCAGTCATAAGGGCACCAACTAGAGACATTCAGGTATATGAAGAAAAATGAACAGAAGAGCGTTTATGCTAGACAAATTTATGCCAACTAACATTCACAAAATCCTCATAGAATTCACCAACAAATGACTTAAAATTAGAGTTTTTAGTCATGCAACAAAGAGCTTTGTCATTTATAGAGGTGTGGTTCTGAATGGCAGAAATATGATGTTTAAGGGAATCAAAGAAGGTGGGAGGGAAACACCAATTGTTAGCAAAAATAATATCATTGATAGAAGCATTCAAGGGGAAGGTGGTTGAAGAAAGAGGAGTCACATCAGATAAGGACTTCCCAAAAGAGAAATTCAATTTAATAGCACCATGGATCCCATAAAAGAGAGAGCTGACTACCACCGAAAATATTGAAAGAGAAGTTCAATTTAATTAAATTAGTTACCTTACACATATATTACCACCATGCAAAGACTTTCTAAGAAGGAGGCTTCCAAAAAGAGATATAAGAAATTTTAAAACAATTTCTAAGCAGGGAATCATAGGTAAGGCATGTCCATATAAGGGAAGCAGAATAAGCATGTCAAAGAGCTTTAATGAAAGAGATACTAAAGCCCCCACAATGTTTGGGCGAAAAAAGTTTTCTTCCAAAATATAAGATGAAATTTTCTTCCCTTAGAGTCACCATGAAATAAAAATCTTGCACATAATTTATCAATATATTTGCAACATAATTTAGGTAATATAGAGCCTATTATCCAATATGCAATAGAATTTTAAATATTAAATCTAAGAAATTGCAATCTACCTACAAAAGAGAGAAACTTGGTTTTCCAACCATCCAACATGGAGGAGATTTTTTTTGCATAAGAAGCTAGAAGTCAAAGACCAACCCTCCAAGATGAGATAGGGACTCTAAAGTATGTAAAATTATACTTCCACAAGGGCAAGTTCAAAATATTGCAGGGCCCCAATGGGTCAATAGTACCATTAGAAAAAAAAATAGAGTTTTTATCTTGATTAACCCTTAAGCTAAAAGTAAATTCAAACATAATAAGCTTCTTACTTATTCATACATGTGCATATCATGATTATTCATGATATGATATTTATTTGAACTTAAATTTCATTAGAGAAAAATGTCACATTTGAAGGTGTCATTAAAAAATACAAATCATAGAACTTATTTCTTGTCCACCCCACATTTTTCAAAGAAGGTATTCATAGAAGTACTCCATATATAATTTAGTAAGAGTTCAACTCAAGAAAATTAAATTTAGATTTTGTCTGATTAAATTTTAGATCAGGTTAAGATCTTAATGTGTATTAATAAAATTAACATTATTAACACAAATCTCAATATAATAATTGAATTGAAATTTTCTAAAATTAAATTTAGAATCAACTGAATTTTGATTTCAAACAACTTAAAGTTGAACTGAGCGCTCAACGAGACAAACTTTTTGGCACTATAAATAATCCAATCCAACTCTAAATGAGCTCAAATCTAGCACCTAAATTATTTTTCAAAACTTTTGAACATAAATTGATGAATTAAATTACTTGCAAATATAACATGCTTTTAGTCAAATTGAGCGGTTCAACCTAACTAATCAACTGAAACCATGACCACTCAATTTTGACATTGTTAAGGCATTCAAATAGTTTATAAATGGCTTACAATCAAAGGGGTCAATATGGATCATACAATGGAGTGCCTCGGATTCTAACCAATTTTATGAAAATGCTCATCTTAAGAATTCTATAAATAGGATGTCATTCTCTATAGAATGGATTATTCAAAAGCTGAGAGAATGAAATAACACTCTTATATTTTTCAGCTCTTATGGTCGACAACCATCATAGCAATTACCACCACTATCTCCAAACTTCTCTCAAGTTTAACATTGTTGTTGTGTATTTAACTATCAGCCTATGGCTATCTAAATTATATAATCTCTATAAAGGAAATCAGTCGATTGTTCCTAACACAATCCCTTTTTCTTTAATTGTGAGGAAAAGAAGATTTTTTTTTCTCCTATTCTATAGTGGATTACTACAACTAGGATAGACTCTATGATTTTTCTCTTTTTAGATTTTCTACATAAAAAAATTTATAGCCTCCTATAACATTTTTCTGTGAATTTTAGATTTTTGTAAAATGCTAAGACATTAAACTCCCACTTTACTAATGCAAATTTTCTAGTCCATGATAGTTTGACTTTATTTGTGGGAAATAATTCTTGTTATGAGTCATTTATCAACTTATAAAACTTTGTAGCATCCCATTTGGTTTATTAATTTCATCTTGTTCATATGTAGTATTACTTTCAAACCCAAATGCATCATTTAATAGCTCTTCCATATCATCATTAACATCATCAATAATGAGGGGATGTGATCCAATGTCATTTCTAAATGAAGTTTCTCAATGAGCAGTCCAATTGTAATATCCAGGTTTGAATACTCTCTAAAGAAAATGAGCTTCAACATCCTCTCTTTTCCTACAAATGCCATTTCCACAATCTCTGTATGGGCATAGTATCAATCAACTTGAACTTCCATTAATGAATGTGAAATTTAGAAAGTTTTTAACTCCTCCTTTAAAAATTGCATTACTCCTTGAACAATACATCCAACTTCTATCCATTTCCATATTAGAACCTTCATATAGTAAAGGATAAATGAATATTAGGGACTATGAGTAGGATAAGTAAAAAAAATATTAAACATCATACCTTCATATTAAAAAAGTAATTAATGACAAGAATGCATTACCTAGATTATATATATGCAACACATTAAACACTATTATGAAATATATTACTAAAGTAGTCTACAAGAAATAATTTAAGCTTAGTACTTGATGTTTAACTTAATAGTACAATTATAAAAAGGAAATGAGAGATTTATTTTAACGAACCCTTATTGTTTTAGAGTATATCTACTAATTGGAGTTCCCTCTTTACAAATAGCGAATACCTTTTTTAATAAGGATAATAGTTCATTTTGTTTTACTTAGTGTTCAATGAACCCTAATAGTTATAGAATACATCTACTAATATGAGTTCCCTCTTTAAGGTTCAAAATTTTGTCTTAAGATATGTCAAAATAGCTTCTTTGATTGCATTTATGAGCCTAAGACTAATAATAAAACACCTATGTCTAAGGTCTGTTGTATTTTAGTAGAATTGTGAATGGAATACAAAATATTATAAAAAGCTTTCTAATTGTGCAAAGAGTTGTTGACAATGTGGGAGTCTTAATTTTTTGGGCAATTCCCGGTTTGATATAATTTGAGAAGAATTGAACAAATGAGAATATTACTTCTCATATTTGCAATTTTTGAATAAATAACGATATGGGAAAATTATTTAGAGAAAGATGAACTAAGCGCATTGATAGAATATTGCACAATGACGTTTGGCAACAACATATTCATTGATAAGGGCAAAGCCAGATGCACAAGAAAACCAGCTTTCTATGAGGATAAAATGTATTGTCTAGGGATAAGGTATAAAGGTGAATATAAAGTTAATGATAACTAAAGCATTTTCATAAAATATCATTCATTTGCTTATTCAAAGCTCATATAGCAATCCCCCATTGAATAGTTTAAAAAAAATACTTTATAAGAATGCCTTTAGGCAGTGGGCCCTATTCACAACCATTGTCATTTCGTAACTACACAAGTTGGCATAAGAAAACACTAGCATGACACCATAAGTAGAATAAATACATCAAATAACCTAACAAGAAGAATTAATGCATCATAACTCGACAAGTAGCTATACTTTGATAGTTAATTATTATTTAACTAAAAGATGTTTTTGATTCAGAGCTACTATATTTTAGAATCTTAACCACTGCATATGTAGTGATTGAATTTCCTTTTGATTAATTTGTCATGCTAAAATCTTTAATTTCAACTATTTTAAGAACACTTTCTTCATGTAGCTTCAATGGCACATGGAACTAGGATAATTTTGAAAATTAAATTTTTTCTAGTAAACATAAATATATGTGAGAAATCACCTTATACTTTTGATTAAGAACAATATATATCAAATTATCCTTTTTTCTGCTAATAGAAATGAAACTGAATGGTTGAAAACTTTTTTTTCAAGTAATAAATGTAAATATTTTTGAATGCTTCATAGAGCCCCTCAGAACATATTAGTGTTATCCACTGAATTATTAAAAGCACCATGAAGCAGCTTGATTGATACATAAAAAATCATATAAATATAAGCCAACAGATTCAATAGTTCTTTGGTGTATTATTGCAAAACCTCAATCCTCTTTGTTCTATATATTTTTCATATGGTATCTATTCAAAACTAGCAATACCAATACTAAGCAAAAACCATAATCTCATAAAACCAAAGCTAAAAATTCAGTGCAATCATGATCTAGAAGACGCTTATAGCTGGCTTGGAAAGTAGGAGACAATCATATTATGCTAATTGAATTAGGACACATTAGGGAAGTATATAGTTTATAGATAAGATTAATGTTCCTCTTATATAGAAAATATGTTGGGCCCCCCGACGGAGTTCGACCTGCCCGATCAGGTCGTAGGTTAAGAGGTAGCGCCCCTACGGGGATTATGAGGGCAGCGCCACCGAAGGAAAATTTTGGTTATATATAAAAAAGAATCAAACAAGAACCTCAAACAAATTAGAACTCATCAACTTGGAAATGAATTTCAAGATCAGCCATAGATAAGATTACAAAACAGTAGAAGTAGAAGTTCGCAAAAGAAAATTTTGGTTATATGTAGAAATGAATCAAACAAGAACCTCAAACAAATTAAAATCTCATCAACTTGGCAATGAATTTCAAGATTAGTGGCAAATAAGATTACAAATTAAAAATAGTAGAAGTTTGTAATTACGGCGGCCTACTGTTCAGAAATTGTGATTTATGAATCTCAAGAACCCTACATAATCAAATGAAGAGGCAAGAAAATTTTATTAAGCCCTAAACATTTGGCATTTGGCATTCTAAGGAAGATCAAGGAAAAGAGAGCACACAAATTAAAAGCCTTCACAAGAGAATATTTGCCTGATGCAGCAATCAGATTGACAATATCGTAGCAGTCAGCAGAAGCGATCGAGGCAAAGTGCGCACGCAGTTCGCAAGTGTTCGAAGGAATATGACCCTAAATAGATTGGTTTCATCAAGATAAAATAATACCAAGCGGGCGCGGGAACTCATCCCACGATCTCCCTCTATTACCTATCAGGCGCGTGAACCGTAAATGCCCTAATATATATTTTTTAAGAGACTTAAATAAAAGTGTCTTAATATAAATGTAGTTAAAAGTTAATTTTTTTGTAGTGTAATAAGCATCTTTCCTCTTATAGCATTAGCTCTTAATAAAGTAGTTAATGAAAAAATTCATGATTGGTTCAAATGAAAAGTAAACAATTAAAACCTCTCATTACTTCCTTTGCCATGTTCAATGCACGCTACTATGTTCAAAAATTTCATATACTTAATTTGATTATTAATATTTTTATAGATTACATGTGCATACGATTCACTAGTTTTAGAAAAAATTGAAGCCCTTGCTATTGGTCCTAAGCAAATTGAACAAAGATTTAAAGGATTATATGATAATATCAATTGCATACCGAAGTTTGTGATGAAAACAAGAAAACACAAAATCATGATGTTGTTAACAAAATTGAAGTTATAAACTTTTATTATTATGATCGATTGAATGTTAATATTAAGATTAATTAATATGGCTTATTTTGCATTGTCTTTTAAGTATGACTAAGGCTAATGCAAATATAGTTGGCACTAATGTAGATCATTATGGAAATGCATTGGCTAACGTTTCATGCTTGATACACATAGGTGAAAAATGGGAAAATGATCCATTTATTTTCTCTTCACAAGTTGAGCCCATTTTTTCATACAAGAACCTAAAAATAAAGTTGGGAACTTTTTCATACAAGTAAAGGATAGAGATGTGTTTGATTCAAGCATTTCTAAAGATAACAATTATATATGAATTTTTTATATTCTTAGATGATACCAGCAAATCCTCTTACTTAGGTGATTATGGTGTGGTATCCAAACAAAAGCTGAGATATTAACAATGAATTGTTGTAGTGGTGCTTCTTTTGCTACATTTGTAATGATATGAGTTTATGGTTTTCTTTCTCATTTCTTTTATTTTCTGATAATTATCTTGAGAACTTACACTTTATCGTAGTCTTCTTTGCTTTCCAAAGCTTATGTGATCATAGGTTGATGCACTCACGTCATTATATTTTGATGGCTATTTGTATGGAATTTTATCACCTAAATTTTAATTTTACACCCCCTTATCTTCTTTGTGAAGGTGCATTTTTATATGCATTCTATTATATGAAGGATTTTTTGACCAGAAAATTAGAAATCTCTCTCTTCTCTCTCTCTCTCTCTCTCTCTCTCTCTCTCTCTCTCTCTCTCTCTCTCTCTCTCTCCCCCCCCCCCCTTCTCTTTTTGTCTTATCTCTAAGATATGCATACAAGCTCTTGAGTTGCTTGCTAGTTTTGCAAGATTTGACTTTTGATTAACTGCTTGTGTTCTTTGCTTTATTTTTCTAGTGTAAGTGTTGTCTTCTCAGCAATTGTGAGCAGATTGAGAAAGCTTAACATTTTAGCCACTGCCACTTTTTTCCAGCAAAATCTTTCTATTTGAGCTTTGGAAGGTTTTTTCATGAAGTAAATGGGCTTGTCTGAGCCTCTTCTTCTAAAAAGTTTCACATGTGGGTTTTGTTACATTATTTTTCTAGTTTCATATATTCTCAATCATCTCTATTGTGAATATAATGAAACATTTTCATATAATTATACAACCAAAAAGTTTGTAATGAAAACTTTTTGTACACTTATACCATCTATCAATACCAAAATACTTCTTGATGTTGTAATTTCTTGCTAATAACCAAAAATGCTTATTGTAACTTGTACTATCCAACTAGTATACCTTAAACATCATAGTAGCAAGCAGACGTTTTTATTTTGGTATAATTATTCAACATAATATTCAAGTGGTTTATTTTTTAATTCAAAATAATTGTGTTAGGGAATCACTTTAACTTTGTTTGAATTTCTAACAATTTATTTTGCATCTTTATTAATAGGTATAATAGGGTGTGGCTTATTCTAACATGCTAAACAGGTTATACATCGAGGATCCTCCAGTACAGGGGAGACTAGCAGATATTCTAACAACCCACTGACTTTGATGCATCTAGATTCAACATAGGATAATCATTGCACTGACACCCAACAAGCCTCGAGGCAGGCATTTCAAGAGTTACCGTGGTAGGTGACACCACTAGATGATGGAATTTAGCTCATAGGTTTTTTGTGCACTTTAATGTTTACATTTTATATCAACATTAACTATCATAATTTACATGCCTCTTACCTATTATTTTTTTAGATGAACAAGGTGCACTGATAAGGAGAGGTCAAACCACTTGTGCAGACATGCAGAGCATGCCTCCTGGTACACTGGTTCACATTGAGATCAATGTGTATGAAGTTCCATTTAATATAGTAGAGTTTATTCTGCATGGTTCACACTTAGAGGTTTTATCTAGAGATCTTATTTATGCACCAGTCTCCTTCTCAAATTGGCGCAATAAGGGCATAGATTCCTTTAAGAAGAGGATGCTAGCTAAAGTAGAGGTAAATATCATAATAAAAAGTCATATGTTATTGATTTATGTATGCCAACTTATACCGTGTAACATGCCTTATGCTAAATTTCAGTAAGATAGGCTTAGTAAATCTTGTCAATCTAGATTTACTAAATCCTTAAGGTGTTAAATCCTAAAAATTGTTTGGTAAAAAGAATGTTACATCGTGATAAATTCTCTAAAATTATTTGGCAATGTAACTGAGGATTTAAAGCAGTTAGTTCATTAAAAACTCAAATTTAATTTGTGTTTTAAATTTTAGTTAATTATTAATTATAATTTTAATTATCATCAATGTGTTACAATTATAAATAATATAATAAGAAGCTAGTTTAATTATCAAATAACTTAAAAAATGTCTTAATTACTAATTACAATTCTAATTATCAAATTACTTATTTAAGTATTATTTTAATAAATATATGATTACTAGCTACACTTGTTATCTGCAAGAATATTTATGGCGGTTGAGAGATATAGAGTTTACCATTTTAGCTTTATACAGAGATCCAGTATAGTTTGTTTAACAATTGTTAAATTTTCAGTTATCCTATTTTTGAATTAAAATTTTCTTTCTTTATAATTTTGCATAGAAAATTTTTAAAGCAAAAAGCAAAATTGAAGAATACCCAATATTTTGGCGCCTTACCTTGGAGCATCCAGATATTAGTGACAATTTTTTTTTTTTTTCATATAAATAGCTAGGTTTAATTTATGAAGGGGGGGTAACCATTTTTGTCACTTTTGCTTAGTTCTAGGGGTGTCCAATAGTGAGTGTGTGTGTGAACAAGGACAGAAGGATCAGAGGGCACTGAAGTTTTTATAATTGCTTTCATAAAGGATAATCTTGTTCTTTTTTTTTTAACTCTACTATTATACTTGTTCTTATATTTTCAATGAAACTTTTTAGGTTTATGTTAGTTACAACGATAGGCTAAATTACTCTCTAGGATTATGATGTGATAGGAATGCATGTGTTAAATAAAATAAGCGTAAGTGTTTAAAACTTTTCATTATTTTTTATGATTTCTTTAACTTCTTTTAATTTGTGCATAAGGTTGTGCACAAAATTAAAATATAGTGTGATATATATTCTTGACGTAGGCTTAGTGGAACAAATAGGGGAACTAGAATGGAGTACTTCCAAGTATAGACATATGATGGTTTAAGATTTTGGAATTTTTAAGGAGATAGTTCAATCATAGTGAAGTTTGATTTTCTTAAAGAGTCTAATGAACTCGACTGAGATGAAGAGTCAAAATTTCTCTAATTCATAGCACTTTTCTAGTAGACCACTTTATGTACATAGAAACTCCTATCTATCATAAGTTCAGACTTCATGTAACATAGAATTTCTTCCAAGCAAATTTTATGTTGTTTGCTTTCATTTGTACAAACCTTTAATCTTGTGAGAAGATTAATATAGCAATTAGTTGAAGTAGTAATAAATTATTATTGAGATTATTAACATTCTCCTGGGAATGATAATCAACCAACTTCTATATTACTTAATATGACACATACACTTGCGTAGTATCCATTATAGCCCATATTTGAGGTTTTGTGTGATCAAGCATAGACACAAATAAAATAGGAGACAAGAATCATAAGAGACACCATATTTTTTTATGGAAAACCCCTAAAATGGAAAAAGCCATGAGGCCTAGCCTAGTTGAAATGATTCTACTAATGTTTGTTGTTAATTATAAATGATGCCCTTCATAGGAGGAAGACATTAGCACAACATAGAAAATTTACATTGTATAGAGCACATTAGATTGTTGGAGTTAGAAAAAACTAATGGCATGATAGTTATTCTTAAGAGATTATTGGCCAGTTTGTTTGGTCAGAAGGATCTTACTCGGGTGGTGATCAATGGTTTGAAGTCAGACTATGGTGATTGGAGGACTGTAGTTATGTGACAGTGGTCGGAGGATCATAGTCAGTCGTCGGTGATAAGTGAGATTGTAGTCAGGCGACGATGGATGGAGATATTATAATATGGTCACAATGTTCGGAGGGACCTTAGTTGGACGATTGAGATTAGAGAGATCGTAGTTGGGCAACGTTAGTTGAAGTGATTATAGTAGGTTGGATTTGTCTTTAGCGCACACCATGCATTGATTCCTTCAATCATAAATTGTTTCTTCAGCTTTTATGTGTCTAAATAGTTTCAACCGCTTGCAATTTTGGACTCTTCAAATTTCTCTCATCAAATTGCTCGATTCGATTATAAGCATGCCAAATTTGGGGACTATTTGTTTGTCCAATTAATGTTCTAAGGCTTCAAATATGTTTCAAGCCTTTAATTTGGATCTATTTGGGCTCAAGTTTGACCATTTTTTATGTCAGTGGTTCATATTATCGAGATGTTTAATTTGATAATAAGTTTGTTGAAATCAGTGTTCAGATGATGCCAAATTTAATTTTGAAAGTTTTTAATTCAAATATATCTTGAAATTCATGCTTGATTGAGTCGATTGTTGATGATATGTCAACATTGCTAATTATCTGATTAATTATTCAAAATAACTAATTATTTAATTTCTACTTATACTATCAATTGTTTAATTAATTACTTAACTATTATTTTGAAAAAATTAAAATTTTCTTATTATGCTAATATTTAATAAATTATTTATTTAAATATTCTGTCACTAACTAATTACTTACTTATAATTTACATAGTTAATTCTCTAATTATTTATTTTATTTCAAATTAATTAAACTAATAAATTTAATTTTTAATTAAAAAATTAGGAATTAATTTAATTTCTTCCCAGCACATTAGGATGCCTCTAGGTTTGCTTTTCCACTTTTCTATATCTCCTTGATGTAGGACTTTGTTACTTCACGTACGAGTGGCTTCTTCCGCTCCACTCTTCGTTGCCATTCAACTTTGCTGCAATGAGTCATTTCTTTGGCTCCTTCAACTACGTTTCCTTCCTGTTGGATCTGCAGTCACGACATTTTGATGATGTTCTTCCTACTAGATCAGTAGTAACAATGGGAGTTCGCTTGTTCTCAAGGTAAATGTCTTTCTCCCCTTTCACACGAATCCATGGAACTCCCAAATTTGCTCAGAATTTACGATAAAAAGATAATAACATAGGATTAATTTTGCCGTGAGATTTAGGCACAGTTTAGTATCGGATTTGGCATAAGATTTAACTAGGATTTAACATAAATCCAGCCAAATAGTATTTTGCATGATTGTAAATCCCGCAATAATGTAAATCCTAGATTTATGGATTTATGCCTCAAATTCGCATAAATCTAGGTAAATCCTAATCCCATTATTTTGTGGATTTAATTGGATTTACAATTGCTTAACATATCACCTGTAGTGCCCGTGTCGTGAAGTTCTGACGAGAGTCTTTATGTAGATGGAAGATGCATTGCTTCGCTCTCATCCCTAGCCCTAACTGCTCCAAACCTTACTCAGCCAGCATGTTCCTTCATATGGTATAGATATTCCACAGCATTCTCGCCGGCTTCCTCTCTTCTTCACACAAGCATCACCCCAACTCTGGCATTTCATTCGTATATTTCGTTTGTTGTATTATAAATAATCCAATTGATGACACTTTACTACTTTGCGTAAAATGGCACGAAAATGCTTCAACTATAACTATGCCAAGAGCGAAGAGATGAGTATTTGATAATTTTTTATGTGATATCTTTCAAACGGTTTTTAGTTGTGTGAATGTTAGTTATTTATATTTGATAACATTAGGTATGATATATGCTCTGTGTAATCAATTGAGTGTTTTCTTGATAATATGATATGTCGCGGCGTGAACAAATAAATGCTTTTGTTATACACATTTAGGTTTCGTCGATATACATGTAGAATGTGTGAGCGACAATGAGTCATTAAACACTATCTATCTACATAAAACTGGTAAAACTTCTTAAACGAAAGTTAAAAAAATTTTCACTTGCTTGAACAAATTTGAAACTTCATGTAAATGATATTCTTGTTAATGTTTGACAGAAATGCAGAAATTCTTAAGAGGAAAAGTTTTTGCATGAGCAAACTCTAGTACCCCACATCGTTCGGGTGATGACATCTCTATTAACTCCAGCCCACCTAAAAACACGACTCAAAATCCTAAGTGGCCAGAAGATTGGTTTGCATTCAATATGTTGTCATCTCATGCTTAATAGTTGCCATTTCACTTTATGTAAGTGTGCTAAATGTGTGTTGTTGTCTTTTCATTTCCATTATGTTTGGTTTGAGTTGTAATGTTTGAAGTTTTATTCAAAATACTTTTGAACATTTAATTAGTTTGTTTTCTGCTATATTTGAAATTATGTCAAACTATTTTCGTGGTGTGCTCCCAAATGGTTTATGTGACATGGTAGACTTACAAATACAAGTAAATAATGTTATAGCTAAATTAACTCCATCTATTCTTCAAGATAATTCTTCCTTAGATGATGAACAACCAATTAGGCGACTAATGTTTGATAGAACATATACTGGACATCGATATGTATTGGATGTGCTTGCTAGGCATTGAGGAAGAGCATACCAATGCTTCAGGTTACCTCCAGATGCCTTCGTGAGCTTGAGAGACCTTATTGTTAGCCGTGGACACAAAAAATATGCTCGCAAGCTGAAAAACTTGGCATTTTTTTGCGGGGAGTTGTGCATACACATAGTTATCGCTAGTTGTGTGTGTTCTTCTAACATTCACTGGAAACAATTAACATGCACTTTAATATGATTTTGAGTGCTCTTGAATCCTTCACATATGAATTCATAAATTTACCCTAGGGAGATACAGAATATCATCCATACATACATTCAAATGTACTATTTTACCCTTACTTGATGAATGCAGTGGGTGCAATTGATGCACACAAATCCCTACGGTGGTCAATAATAACTTACAGAATCATTATCATAACAATAAAGGCTTTTACTTCATATAATGTAATGGTTGTAGTGTCATTTTATTGACAATTTGTGTATGTAGTCTAGGTGGGAAGGTTATGCTGCATATATGCATGTGCTTAGATGCGCTTTCGAGCAAGGTCAGTTTGGAGTGCCCCGTAATCATTACTACTTGGTTGATTCTGGTTATGCGAACACTAATAAGTTGTTAGCACTATTTTGAGGATACCATTATCACTTGGCTGACAATCGTGGTAATATTTCTAGAAGATATGCAATTCAGCAAGAGTTATTTAATCACCAACATGTCCAATTGTGCAATGATGTAGAGAGGATTTTTGGAATTCAGAAGAAATGTTTTCAAGTGTCAGTGCACATGAGACAATTTCCCTATGACTGTTCAAACTGATCTGATTATTGCATATGCAGTTTTACACAATTACATAAGTCGATATCGTGGACATGATATATATTTCAATATGCCCCAGACAGAAATGGAGCATGATAATGAACGTGACGAACTTGAAATGTCTGATGAGGATCCAAACTTGCATATAATAATAGGAGAAAAAAATTCAAGGAGAAGCAATAAGGTATGATATCACAACAGATTTGTGGAATGCTTAGGTAAGCATTTATATTTGCATTTACAATATTTCAACTTTAAATACATTTTGTAGTAATTTCATAATTTTTGGATTTAAGATAAGTTGTCAAAGAAATCGATCGTTCAAAGGAAGTTACTCTCCAATGCAAGATATATCAACATCTCTTTCATGTTGAAGTGTACTTGCATGTTGTAGTCCATCGTTGTCTAAATAAATATTAGTCTATCAGGATGTTATGTACTCTTTATGCTTATACTAGTTTCTACTGTATGATGTCATGTATAATTTATTATGTGGCATAGAGTTATCTCAATTTTATAACCAACGTATTCATGTAATTTTGTATTATTCCTTCATATTTAAATATCTAACTATTTTAAATACTATAATCTGTTGCCAAACAGTTTCTCAGGATTTAATATGAATTATGCCAAACAATTTTCAGGATTTAACAGCCTCAGGATTTACTAAATCCCACTAAATTAAATCCAATAAAATGCCAAACAGCCCCTTAAGATATCCTCAAATCCCGTTTGGTAGTGTTTAGCATAAATCCTTCATAAATCCTATATCCAAATAGCCACTAACAATAAAATGAAGGAACTATCTTCTATATTATTTGAGGAATGTTTCTTATCACATAAAATGTTTTTTTTTTTATGGATTTGTTTTTTGTTGTTATGGAAAGATTTTACTTAGAATTTATTTGTTTTTTTGGAAAAAAACAACAAGTTCCTTATCTAAGCCTAATCATGTGGGGGTTGTTTGGATACACCAAAGATTTAATTTAATTAGGATTTTGTAAATCCTCTAAATCCAAATTTCCAAAATCCTAGGGGTGTTAAATCCTGAAAATTGTTTGGTAACATTCAATATAAATCCTAATAAATTTTATGTTAATGTTTGATAATTCAATTCAAGATTTAAGGTGATTAAGATATTTGACATTTATTTCTAGGATAATTAAAGTACAACACGAGAAGTTTAAATAAAATATAACAAAATTTTGTTTTTTACTAATAAATATTTAGGGCTATCAATATTTGACACGACTCGAACCCGACCAAAAAAATTTCGGGTTAGGGTCAACCTGAGAACCCAAAACGAGTTGAGTTCGGGTTCAACATTTCGACCCGTTTCAAAAATCGGGTCGGGTTCGGGTTGAACCTTTGACCCGAAATTGACCCGTTTTGACCCGCAAACCTGATTTTTACTTGGCAAACCGAGATTGACCCGTTTTGAACCGTTTTTGACCCAACCTATTTTTGGACCTGAAAACTTGCAATTTTTTGTTGGAAAACAGGTCATTCGGGTTGTGTCGGGTTGACACGGACCCGAAGCGGGCCAGGTTCGGGTCGGGTTCGAGTCATGAAAATTGATCCGTTTTTTAAAACGGGCCGGGTTCGTGTTGACCCGAATAGTGCCGAGTCAGTTTCGGTTTCGACCCGAACCCGATCCGTGACCCAAAATTGACACCCCTATAAATATTCTAATACTAATTAATTATTATTTTTAATATTTTATAATAATTATTTTCATTTAAAATTATATTTAATCTTATTCATTATTTTGTAATAACTAAGTATTTAACTAATAATTCTATTAATAATTTAATTAATAATTTAAATATTATTTAATTAGTTTTGCTTAATTATTAATATTTTAAATTATATTAAATTATTAATTAAGTTATCCAATAATTTCTTAAGGAGTCTAGGTTTTGCTTTTCGCTTCTCTAATTTGTTCGGCTTCCCTCCTTTGCATGAGTAGAGTTTTTGCCGTTCTCCATCGTCGCTGTTCGACTTCGCTCCTCCGACGGCGTTCCCTTACTGTTGGATCGGAAGTTACGATATTTTTTGATCGGAAGCAACAGCGGTAGCTCGCCTGCTGTGAAGGTAACTTTCCCCCTTTCGCGCGCTTCTTCGGCCAAATCCCGTAAATTCGCCGAACCTAAGGATTTCGTAAATCCGGGATTTACCAGGAAAAGAGGGAATTTTCCGTCAACCGCGGCTTTGATTTACTGTGAGATTTGGTTTTGCATTTTTGGCCGTTTGGCTGGATTTAGCTCAAATCCGGCCTAAATCCTGCATACGAACAGCCCGGTTGTATTTCAGAGGTTAAATAGGAAGGAATTCGCTCTTTTTTTTTTAGCAAGTGACCTTGTGATTGAATTTGATTGCCTAGTAGGATATCATATACAGTTGAGATGGATTTGACAAACCTCCTGTTGGCAGTCCCGTCTTCTTTCACGGCATTATTCCTTTAGTTGGTGGATATTTTGGTCCAGCGCGTCTTGTTCTCCCCATTTTTATCCATGATGATGTCATAAAGAAGCAAGCGGCTCTATTTCTCTGGCAACATTATTCCTCGGCTTCTGTATGCTATGATCCAACATGTTTCATGTCTTTATGTTTGCTGACAATTTTGCATGGTATTTTGGAATTTTTGTTGAAATAATATATAATAAATAAATATCGAACTCACATTGCTTTATGTTAGTATTTCATTAATGATTAGCAAGATTCTTGTGTTGTAATACATTGAACTTGGCACTATTATTAAATGGGGATATCATAAATTTTTTACTGCTCATTAATAAATTATCCAAAAACTACACTTGAGTTCGAGCTATCGATACTATAGACAAGAGAAATTTGTGTCTCTTATTCAAGTTCGAGCTAACGAGCAAAGCTCGAGCCGAAATTATAAGATATAAATCGAGTTCGAGCTTGAGTTCAAGCCACCTATTCATCTAGTGAATCATGCTCGATTTTGTTGGGGCTTGAGCTTGACTTGGCTGGTTTACACTCCTGATTTTAATGTTATAATTTAAATTTGGTTGTCCTATCCTACTTCTATAAATACTAAAATTAGAAGGTTATTTTGTAATTCAAATAGTTTTCGTTTTGAATAAAATTTTTCATTCAATTTCTTTCCCCCAAGCTATGCCTCTTTGACCTCCACTTCCTCTATAGCGGACTTGGGACTCTATTTGGCAACAACCTAATAATCTAGAAACAATCAAACTAATCTAGTCCTTGTGCCTTCAACCAACAATTGCATGTTTGGAGATCCTATTTCTTCCGGTCATTAGTTTCTTCATTACAATTGCTATGGGGGTGCATATCAAACTAACAAATTGCCAATTGCAATTGTTGTCTGCTTCACTAAAAATAACAAAAAATAGTAAATTGTTTACTTATTTGGGGAAAATCATAAGGAATCAACGATAATCACAAGGTTGAATCATAGGTAATCACAAGAAGAAATCAATGAGTAAAATATCAAAATAAGAGCTTGAGGTTAGCAAATGCTTCTTGAATTAAATTTTAATATTTAATTATCAAGTATCCAAATTGGTTGATTTTCCCCCATAATGGTGTGAACCCTAATTGGCTGCTTTGGGCTTCTTTATCCTAAACCCTCGAAGGTCAAGTTTATAGAAATCCTAAAGGCATTGTGCTCAACCTTATGAGATCTAATTGTCTTGGGTAGTTAGGTTAGAAAAACAAGCTGAGTGATGCACCTTTACACACTACAAAGCACAAAGAGAAATTTTAGAACCACTAGGAAATACTTGAACACCAATTCTATCCAAAGAGAGTAAAATAGAACAAGACATCGACACATTACTTGTGAGATGATTCCCTTTGCTCTTTGCCACATGATCCACAACTCTTTTAATGAGGTGAATGATATCTCTTAAAAAGGATTCCTGAGCATAAAGTTCAATTATTGTAATTGGAATGATGTCTCAAATATAGAAATTTACCATGTACAAAAGCATCCATGGTGGAGAATGTTGAGGTTACAAAGCTAACTCAACTTCATCGGAGCATTTTACCTGCAAATTGATGGGCATATCATGATAACAATTTAACATTAGAGGATTTGTTGAGTCTGAGTTGCCTTGAATTCAACAGCTTATGGAGCCAACATCTTTCTTTGATTGAATTTGATTATGATAATAGCTATCACGCTAGTCTTTGTACGATGCCATTTAAGGCCCTATGCTAGTAGAAATGCAAGTCACATCTCAATTGGATGGTGTTAGGAGTTAGGAAAATCATTAGACGAGAGATATCAAAAGAATTAATCAACAAAATTAAGTTCATCCAATAGTGAATCCTCAAGATGTGGGATTAACCAATGAAATATTATAACCTTAGATGCCATGATTTTCAACTTAAAGTCGGGGACAAGTAGGGGTACCAAAATGGGTCAAAACGAGTCAAAGGATTGGGTTTGGGTTTGATCCAAAATTGACCTGACCAAAATCTGATCTACTCAAACCTAATTCGTTTAGTAAATGAATAAAAAAGGTGGATCCGAACTCAACCCGCTCGTAGCCTGAGCCCGACCAGATATCCTATTTAATTATATATATATAAACTTATTAACTATAGGTTTTAGGTTAATTGATAAAAATAATAAGATTATACCAACAAATAAAAGAATTTAAGAAAAAAATATTAAATGGGTCATTTTTTTAGGTCAAAATAGAGTTTGTAGGTTAACTCGAACCTAATCCATTTAATAAACGGGTTAGAATGCATGACCTAAATCCATCTTTTTTATTAAATGAGTCAACCTTAACTCGAATTTTTCAGGTTGTGTCATTTATTGTCACCCTTTAGGACAAGATATTCATGAATGTATTTTTTTTTTTAATTACTTAAAATTTTGATAAAAAGAAAAAAAAAGGTATTCATGAATGTAAGCTTGATGCATGACATCAAGCACCCTTTAGGACCTTCCAAAGTTGATCATAAGGTGAAAATTTCATCTACCAACTATTAGTGCCGTCGAAATGCTAGGCATTAATAATGTTCTACATGTCTCACATAAAAAACGTATGTGCCCGACTCATCTCTAATATTGACTCGATGACTTACAATTGTACGTGATTTTGGATTGGTATGTCCGCAACTTTGATGAAATAGCATGTTGATGATGAAGTTACTCTAGAAGAACAAGTGGAGGAGATCTTGTGGGAATTGGAAGTTGACACGCGTATCCAATATATCTATTTTTTAATTTATTATTATTATTATTATTTCAATATATCTATTTATTTGATGATGCAAGTAACAATTTTTAGGGTAAAATTTTCTTTCAAGATGGAAGAAGAGTCCAAAATTTTATGTGAAAATTTTTGCACTTCATTGCTTGATCTAATGGTCTTGAATGACAAATACACTTAAGGGTGACCCTCACCCTCACCCCATGCATATCACCAACGATCCTAATATCAAATATGACTCTAGAGCATTAAACAAAAGTAGCAAAAACAAGTAGCCCCTACCATGAATTGAAGAATTCACAATTCCACAACAATCTTCGACTTAACCATAAATTTTAATTTGACAAGTAGCCAACATCATATCTGTGTTAAGCATGACTCTTAAAAAGGTCATCTAACACAGTCCTCAAATGCATTACAATGCTATTTAGTCTTTGCAATTGTCCTAACACCTTCATGAGATTGAGTACCGAGATGCTACATTTTTTTTCAGTAAATTTGAATGTATGCTCTTCGCAACATCATCCTAAAGAAAAGAAAAACTTGGGAGTCCCATTGCCAACACATTGACCTCATTAAAAAGAGTATCAATAAGCATTAGTACACTTAATCTAAACCTATGAATGGTTATGAGTCTCATGTTTGTTTGTATTAGGTTCTTGTTAAGTGGTGCTTAGCTAAAGATGGTCCTTGAGTAGGTACAAGCCATACAGATGGGAACAAACGAAGATATAGATGGGAACATGAATAATCATTGTTGAATCACATAGTAAGGAGGGGGCCCACGACTTTGACAGGTCAACAATCCGTGGGCTACAATTAGAGATTTCCTCTTCTGACACCAATATCGATGGGATTGATTCCAAGATTCGTGGGATATAATTATTAGAATTAAATAGATTAAATGACTTTCATATTTTGTTTATTATAATTAATTAGATTAAATGTTTTTTTTTATTTATTCTCCTAGAGAGTGTGTGTCTATGGGTGTCAATATTGGACACACCCTACTGGAACCCGACATGAAAATTTCGGATTCGAGTCAACCCGAACACGAACCGGGTCGGGTACGGGTTATAAATTTTGACCCATATGCAAAAATGGGTTGGGTTCAGGTTGACCAGGAAATTCGAAATTAACCTTGTTTGACCCGGACTGACCGTTTCTTGCTTTTTGTCCGTCTCGTCGAGTCAGTCGTCTTGTCCACCGAAATGATGCTGCATCAACCGTCGCGTCCACCAGTGTTAGTTGTCGAGTCCGTCATCCCGTCCGCTGAAGCCGTGTCAGTCGTCGGCTCATGAGCTCGTCGTGTTCGTTGAAGGCCTGAAGTGATGCAACTAGCCTAATTAGCCATTCGCGTCCGCCATCGGCCATCCACTGTGAAGCCACTAGCCGTAGGTTCGCTCGTCGCGTCTGCCAAAGCGGCATCAATATCGCGTCCGCCATCCTCGTCGGCGACGTCGCCGTCCCACTCCCACGCACCTCAGCAACGGTCCTTTGGCCAGTCAATGATCGGAAGCAGCAACTACTAGCGACGGGAGGTTGCTATCTTCGTGCGCTTCTTCAGCCAAATCCTGTAAATCCGTGTTAGGTCGGGTTGATCCGAACTCATAGCGGTTCATGTTCGGGTCCCAAAAAGAGACCTGTTTGCAAAAATAGGTCAGGTTCAGGTTTACCCAAATAGTGCTGTGTCAGTTCCGAACCAACCCAAACCCGATCTATAACTCGAAATTGACACCCCATATATATATATATATATATATATATATATATATATATATATATATATATATATATTATTCCAAGGAATAAAATTTAAATTCAATTTCTCCTAAATAATTTCTTCATTGTATTAGAGCTTAGGAAAATCCTAAGCCTTCTTTGAGTGCCAAACCTCTTCCAAATCTTCGGGAGGTCTTTTCTGAAGTTCGAAGGGGAGAGCAAAAGAAAGGTCATGTTGGGAGGCCTACAAGAATCTCCAAAGGTTAAAGAAGGAAATGCTCTTACCGTCCGCAACAATCGAAACCCCTCACATGTTGAAAATCGACATCAAATGAAGGGAGGAAGAACATGGTGTGATCACTATGCAAAACTAGGACATACAAAAGAGACATGTTGGAAGATTTATGGAAAACCAACTGATTGGAAGGCAATCAAATCAGCACAATAAACCAAGGCGAACTCTCTCAACACCGCGCAAGATCAATCCATCAAAGCTAAAGCTATTCCTTTCACCAAGGAGCATTTAGAGAGGTTGAAGTTGCTGCTTAACAATATCACGAACCAACAGTCTCCAAAACCTGCTACGGCCTACACGCTCACTCAGGTATAAAACAGTCAAAACTTTGGGTTATTGACTCAGGAGCATCAGATTAAATGACAGGAGACATTACAATCCTTCATTATATCAATCTTATCATTCAAATAGAATAGTTAAGGTTGCTAATGGCTCAATATCCAAAGTTTTGGGAATTGGTCTCGCTTTTATTGTAGAAGCTATCACATTTAAATCGGTGCTTTATGTGCCTAATCTTGAGTGCAATCTGATTTCCATTAGTAAATTAACTCGTGATAGTAATTGATTAATAATTTTCTCAAATAATGTATGTAATTTTTAGAATCTTGATTCGGAGAAGAAGATTGGCAGTGATGAGATGTGATTTGGGTTATACTACATCAAGACACCCAAATCCTTAATTGCTGCTAAGAATCATCCTATTGTGAGTCAGTTTGTTGAGAGTCATTCTAGAGATTATCATGTGGCATTATAGGTTAGGTCATCCAAATTTCATGTATCTTGATATGTTTTTTTCTCATTTATTTATTAATAAAAATATAAGTTTATTCAAATGTGAAACTTGCCAATTGGCTAAATATACCAAATCATCTTTACCCAATTGTTCCTTATCAACCTTTTAAACCTTTTACTTTGATGCATAGTGATATTTGGGGGCCCTAAAGGTTAAAAATATAAGTGGTGCAAGATGGTTTGTGATATTTGTTGATGATCATACTATTACCTCCACCCATAAGTCCTAATCAATCCCTATAAAAAGAAGCAATTAAGGAACAATAATATGTATACTCAAAGAAAAGAAATAAAAATCAGTATATGCAGAGCATTGAGACACATCTTGCACCTGTCAAATCTTCTTCAATGGATCCAACAATTGTATAGATTCATACAGAGGAGAAAAATGAGCAAGTTCAAAAGAAGATAGAGTCATCAAATGGCTAGAAAGAATCATGCACCAAGCATCAAATCAAAAACTTTCTCTCCTATAGCAGATTATTAGACACTTATCAAGTCTTCCTTTCCAAGTTGGATGATGTGCAGATTCCGGCTAATATTTAGAAATCTTTGAATCACCTAGGATGGAGACATGCTGTTAAAGAAGAAATTATGTCATTGGAGAAAAATCAAATATGGGTAATTACAAATCCCCCCGGGAAAGAAAGTTGCGGCCTACAAATGCGTGTTCACCGTAAAGCATAAGAATGATGATAGTGTTGAGAGGCTGAAAGTTAGACTGGTAAAAGTCTTGTTGCAAAGCTCAACACCATCATGATTCTTCTTTCCTTAGCAACAAATTTAGATTGACCCCAACATCAACTAGATATCAAGAATGCATTATTGAATGAGAACCTAAAAGAAGAAGTCGACATGGAGATTCCAATGGGGATTCGGAAGTTTTATGAAAGGGACAAAGTGTGTAAATTGCTGAAATCCTTGTATGGATTAAAGCAATCTACTAGAGCATGGTTTGGAAGATTTTCAAAGTATGTAAAAGGCCATGATTTTAGACAATGGCAGGCATATCATACCTTGTTTGTGAAGTAATTAGAAAAAACAACTAGCAAAATTGATTGTATATGTGGATGACATCATCATTATTGGAAATGATATAGAGGAAATAATGAAGATCAAACATGCTCTGTCCAAGGAGTTTGAAGTTAGAGATCTAGGATTACTTAGATACTTCCTTGGTATGGAGTTAGCTCGATCAAGCAAGTGTATATTTGTTTCCCAACGCAAGTATACCTTAGACCTTCTGAATTAGACCAGCCTGTTGGGATGCAGACCAGCCAGTACACCTATGGATCCTGAAGAAGAAACTTGGGATGGAAAAGGAGGCGGTTCCAGTATATAAAGGAAGATATCAATGTCTGGTATGAAAGCTTGTATACCTCTCCCACACCCATCCAGATATTGGGTTTGTTGTGAGCATGGTGATCCAATTATGAGTAATCCTATGAAGGAGTACATGGAGGTAGTATATCAAATATTGAGATATCTCAAGAACACTCCTGGAATGGGGTTATTATTCAAGAAAAATGAAGATAGGAAATTGATCCTTTATTCTGATGTAGATTGGGCAAGTGGTCAGGTTGACAGTCGATCGACTACAGGATATTGTTCATTTGTGTGGGGGAACCTAGTGACATAGAGAAGCAAGAAACTTTCTATTTTTTCCAGAAGCACTGCAAAATTTGAACTGAGAGCATTAATAATTACTATTTGTGAAGTTATTTGGATCATACAAGTATTGATTGATTTGGAAATAAAAATTGAAGGCACGATAAAGTTGGAATGTGACAACCAACTCGCAATTAGTATGACCAAGGATCCAATACATCACGACAGAACAAAAAATGTTACCATTGATGGACACTTTATATATGGGAAAATAGAGAACTCAGAAATTATAGTAATATATACCTCAACTCGTGAATAACTTGTCGATGTTCTAACAAGGCGCTTTAGGGCTCTCTACTTGATAAGTTTATTTGCAAGTTAGGATTTTACAACCTGTATAACCCAACTTGAGGGGCAGTGTTGAATCACACGGCAAGGAGGGGGCCCATGACTCTATGTCAGCAATCCGAGGGATGCAACCATGGACTGCAGTTGGAGATTTCCTTTCCTGGCACCAAGATCTGTGGGATATAATTATTAGAATCAATTAGACTAAATGATTTTTTTCTTCTATTTATTATAATTTATTAGATTAAAAGTCTTTCTTTCTCTGTTTATCCTCCTAGAGTCTATAAATATGTAATGATTCCTAGGAATAAAATTTGTATTCAATTTCCCCTAAATAATTTCTTCAATCATGGATGTTAGTTGAAGTGTGCGTGGAATTGCATTAGCAACTTTTTCGATGTCTTCATATTTTTACATGGCTCACCATGCCCAACAAAAATGTTTGAATAGAGTTGAAATGAGAACGAGACTTCTAGATATTCAAAAGGTTAGGTAACTACAACTAAATCTTGGATTAAAGGCACCCATTGAGCTTTGCATCAGTTTTCTTCTATCATTTCTGTCAATCTTGCATTAAATTGACGGCTCTTTCTATTATGTTGATTTGCACCATTCTTTACTCAACTGCACTTGAGCCCCGCTTTTTTTATGGCAGACGGATATTACATACTTTCAGTAACATATGGCTGATAACGATTCAAATAACAGGTATGAATTTCTATTATATTTTAAGCCTCCTATTGGTTCTATTGTATTTTTTCTTATTATTTTTTCCTTATTTATATCTTTGAATTGGCTTATTTATTTAGTTTTATTCATATTTCCTTTCATGCTATTTATGCATGTTAAATTTGGGATTTCTTATTTCAGGTACAACCCTGAGCCAGATTTCGATGAGGATGATAGAGGTCCAGTCCTTCCAATTTCCTTGTCTGATTCAACAGAACTTTGGCTCATTCAATGGCCAATTAATCATGTAAATTTTTTTTTTTTGAGCTTCTGATTTTTTTCTTCTAAAAATACTTGTTTGTAACCTGTACTTCTGTATGGATTGGTATAACTTTAGTTACAACCTGCTGATTTCCATGGAAAGGTGCTTTCTCTGAAGCTTCATAGGGATGAAAAACTAGCAAGCTTTGAGAATTCATCTGGTGAGCTGGAAGGCTTGTGGTGCACCCACTTTCACGTGCCCTCTTTCTTTTTCCATGCATGAACTTTTCATCATGGCTTTTATTGGTTGTTTGGTAGGGAAATCTTATGAGGTGGTTAGTTTTGCCACTCAGGTGCCTGATGCAACTGTGTTCCTCCCCTCTAGTTCTGATTCGAAAGTTGGTAGGCATTTTTCTATTGTTTTGGTTTGTTTGACATTATTTATGATTTTCAAATGTTTACTTGGTGAAGTTTTTTGTTTTCACTTGCAATGTTGTTTTGGATCCATTATGTAGATGCATGTTTAATATCTTTCTAATGAATTAGTCAAATGCTCAAGCCATTAGTGTTGAACTATACAGCTATCCTTTTTGTCATCTATTTCATAGGAGAAAATTAGGGCGATTAAAGTTGTTTTCTAAATAAAAAAATGTGTACCATGATCTAGCATGTATGCATAAATACTGTATTTCATAATATTACAGCAACCAAATATCATTTTAGATGGTTCTGTGCTTTATCACATCTTTGAAATTATCTGAATGTTAAAATGTTCCATCCAATGAGTACTAGTATTACATGTTATGACAATGTACATCATGTGGTTGATTGTGTAATAATGGCAGTAGTCCTACATTTGGCACACATCATCTTGTTATATAGTTTTATTACCAGAAAAATATTGTGAACTGAAGGAGGCTTCAAAACAGCATCACAAGCAACTGGAAAATTTTGTTACTCCTTGGGGAAAAGTAAATGATACTCTTCGTGATATGCATAGATAAAATTAAGTACTTCACCTTCTAATTTTTTAATTTACCAACCATACAAAGACTTTTATGGAAATGCTGTGCCGAAATTGCTTTAAACTTCCCACCTCTCACTGGTTTCTGTTGTTGAAGGTATTAATTTTTTTTCCCGTTTATATTGCCTCACCGAAATCACATATGAATAATAGCCGATGCACTAGAAGCTTGATTCACTGGTTAAAGTAGTGGCCATGTAGGGTCTTATTTTTTAACTCTTAGAAGCTAGAGGGGCTGGCTTAAAATCATAGACTCTTACCCTCCTCTACACGGAACGTTTGAAAGTGCATGAATTTTTTTAATACATAGAAGGGGTTGCAACCAATCTGAGAGTTACTAGCCTTGGCCGTGTAGGGAAATGTCAGGTTTATGTCTCTTGCAATATTACTTCAAAGTTTAGTTCTTCATGTAATTGGCTGTGCTGATATGACTCTGAGGTTGTTCTCTAATGTAGCTTTTTGGAGGAGATTGATGGAATTGATTATGTGCTCGGTCATCTGAGTTATGGTCTATCCCTTGAGAATCTTGAGGGCCTCCTAGATGTTGGTTCCCATCATTAACTTCATTAACTCTTATGAGTGAAATCTTAGAGATAAATGAGAGATGGACATTATAGTTTATGGACTAACCCCACTTGTTGTATTAGAATTGTGATGAATTATTTGTAAAATCCCAAAACCTTACTTGAAAAAAAATTTCACTTCATTTCTTGACCCTACAGGTCATGAGGGTGCAAAGAATGGAAACTTCTAGTGCCATGGACTTTGCGAATTATGGGATAAATTCCACCATCTTGCCATGACCCCAATGGGTTTAGCTTGATTGATGGTTTGAACCGCCTCAACCTTGAGGTCATGAAACTCTCTTGGCATTTGTGTTTCTTTGGAGAACCAATTTGGCTTATTCATACGTTTTTGGGTGTAAGGAGGTATCTCTCTACCCAAATATTAATAATTACCCATAGCTTGCTTAATGAGTGTTCAAGAAGCAGATATCTTAATCAAATCTGATGAAAAATCATAGTGCTTGGCATTAGGCATGCAAAGTTGCCGAATTTGTCGCCCACAATAAAGGTGATAGTCATTACCCTTTGTAAGACTTTGTAAGCCTCCGAAGAAGTCTGAGGAGATACTTTATTAAGGTTGAATATGCATAGATAATGGCATATAGATTTTGATTTTTGTGGGTATGTTTCAAAATGGTATGGAGTACCCATACTTTCAGGAGTACCCATCCTGAATAAAAACTTACTCTTATGCATAACTCAATGGGTGCCTTTAATCCAAGCTTTAGCTGTAGTTATTTTAATTCAATGGCTGCCACCTAACCTTTTGAAATCCTGAAGTCTTCTCATGCCGACGCTATTCAAACATTTTTCTTAGGCTTGGTGAGCCATGTAAAACTATAAAGACGTCGTAGAAGTTGCTAATGCACATCCATGCACACTTCAATTAACATCTATGCCCATTCTTATCCCCATCAGTATCTTTGTTTGTTCCCATCTGTATGGCTTGTACTTTTCTATGGACAATCTTTAGCTTAGCACCACCCTACAAAGACCTAATGCAACCAAATGTGAGACTCATAGCCGTACACAGGCTTAGTTTAAGTGTGCTGATACTTACTGAATACTCTTTTTAATGAGGTCAATGTTTTGGCAATGGGACTCCCAAGTTTGCTTTACATTAGGATGATGTTGCAGTATACAAGTATACATTCATAAATTTACTAAAAAAAAGAAGTAACATCTTGTTAATTAATCTCATGAAAATGTGAGGACCATTGCAAAGACTAAATGGCATTGCCATCCATTTGAGGACTTTGTGTTAGATGACCTTTTAAAGAGTTGTTCTTAAATCAAATATGATGTTGGCTGCACGTTAAGTTAAAATTTATGATTAAGTTCAAGGTTTAAAATTGCGTAATTAAGCCTCGAGCCGGTTTTCGTCCGTGAGGCGAGGCGTAAGCCTCGAGGCGGTCTGAGGCGTAAGCCTCACGGACACAGAATTGCGTAAATGAAAAATTACGGGTTTTAGCAGGAAAATAATAGCAATATTGTATCTTACAATAAAAACATCTAAATGATATATGAAAATAGTGGAAAGTAAGAAAGTAGATGCAATAAAATCATGTCCCAAAGTACAAAATCACAAAATATTAGTTTAACAAAACTCCTAAAGTATAAAAAACATATAAAATGCAATCATATCCCATCACTAAATGGGTCTTCAAGTGAATCTTCTTCTCCAATTGTATCTATGAATGCCATGTCATCATCATCTTCAATATGACTCACTTTTCTCTTCCATGTTCAATAAGAGAAAGGATCATTAGCATGTTAATTGCTCACTTGATATAAATATGCTGCGATAGCATATAAGAAGTTGTGGAATACCTTTACTTGATTGTTGTGCTGCAGAGCTAGTGGATGTGTGTGGTGTGGTACTAGTAGATGTGCCCACTTGTTCTGCTTCGCCCCTCAAGACATCCACATTTAGATCTTCTAGCTGTAAATCTGATAATAGCAAATTTGTCTCATCATCTATGAACCACTCATTATCAGATGACACATTATCACACACCAACGGGTCCTCATCATCCTTCAACCCCTTATTCCTCAGCCTCCTATCTCTTAACCTCTTGTTGTGCATTATATGTACGAAGGAGTTCATTCTGAGTGCTTATTTTGGGAGCTTCTCCTCTATCCGCTCCTGGATTAGTCATATACTGATCCATAGGATCCCTTACACCTCTATTATGTATAGTGGAGGAAGAGCCCTTTCCACTCTCGCTCCCAAAATAAGCACCATGTTCGAACCTTTCATCAAATTGCTCCTGTTGTAAGTGTTTTGCAGTGGTAGTTTCTTCATGTAAGCACTTATTTCTTCCTTCACATTGTCCGACACTTTTGCTTGCATACGGTGCTACGTTCTTGTGAGAGCATGATAAGTGCTCCTTCATGCGGGTTACTCCGCCCTTCACCACTTTGTCACAAAAATTGCATTTTAAATAGACATACGTTTTCTCGCCCCCTCCTACGTCAACTTGCATGCTATATTTCCAAGAAGGGTCACGCCGCAATGAAGTATTCGCATTTTCTTTACCTCTAACCATGTCTCCTAAAGCAAAAAACCAAAAACACAAAAAAAAATAAAATAAAAAAAACCTAAACCCTAGATTTTCTTAAACTTGAAAAATATAACCCTAAACTTAAAAAAAAAATACCTAAAATCCAATGTGGAGTACTCCTAGAGGGCGGCCGGAAGTTTCAACTTCGCCGGAGAGAGGCGGCGCCGGCGGGAGAAGCGGTGGGAAGGAAGTCGACGGCGTGCGGGACCTCTGTTTCGCGAACTGGAGCGTGCGGGAGGGGGAAAATTCGGGTTTGCTGATGCCGTTCGGGTATAAGGAGAGAAAAAGATTCAATTTAAGTGAGTGTGATGTGAAACCACATGCAAAAGGAGCTTGTTAAGAAATTTTAAGAATAATTGACAATGAAATCTCAATTAATAACTTATTGAGATAACAAGTAAAATCATTAAAGGTTCTTAGTTGTTAACTTGCTTAGGCGAAGGAGTACAAGTAGATTAACCAAAAACTCATGGATAACCAAGGATAGTAGCAATACCAAAAGCTATTAATCAACAATCCGTAATTTAATAACGAGAGTTTCACCTTGGGGATTGATCACTCAACTACACTAGGCTTAGCGGGAGAAGATCTTCAGCACACCAAACGATGCCATGAGGAAGGTTGCAACGCCGATGGTCTTGAGCCACGGAAAGGTCGACGGTGGTGGAGAAGACACGGACGGTTCGCCATTGACGGTCCACGAATAGTCCTTGAATTGCTCGTCGATGACGTCTACGAGCGTGGGGAGGATGCGATTCAAGTAGTCTTCAACAGTGTCGTCGAAATCAAAGCCCACATCAAAGAATGGCGATTGGTGGATGTCGACTTGACCTCGATCGTCATGCACAAATCCAAAGTTCCATTTGGATTCCGCCATGCATGCTTGGCGTCGGAGAATCTTCCACACGAAGAGAGGAAGAACGTGGTGTTGAAAGAGAGTACTTGTCGTTTGATAAGTTGGGAGAGGGCCGGCGGGAATCTCAAGGAGAGAGGGTGGGGGTCGGCGGGTGCAAGAGGGAGGAGGTTAGGGTTAGGGGAAAAGAGGTTTAGGAAATTATGGGGGGAGATTAATCCAAAACTGAAAGTTAATTTCAGTTTTGAATAGATTAGGAGGGAAATGACTTGATATTTGAATTTCAAATCAAGTAGAGTTAAGGCCTTAAGTGGGGAATTAATGGGGGCTCAATAGGTGGAGGAGGCCGGCGGTTTCAAGAGAGGAGGGATTAATTTAAAACCTGAAATTAATTTCAGGTTTTAAAGGAATTAGGAGGGAAAAGTAATTTGAAATTGATTTCAAATTCAAATGTAATTAATGCCTTAATGGGGGCATTAAGGGAGCTCCACCATGGATGAGGCCGGCGGCTTCTAGAGGGGGGAATTGGATGTGGGAGCAATGGAATAGCTACCAAATTAGCACATGAGGTTTAGGAAGGATTCGGATGAATTCCGTTTGAATTTGAATTTCATCATGAAAACGAACTTAAAACTTTCCTAATTTGGAAATTCCAAAATTGGAAAGTTTTTTGAAATTCAAATTTTGAATTTCAAAATTGGAATTCATAGGGAAGGGGTTGAATGGGTGAGGGGAAGTTTCCAGCGAGGTGGTCGGTAGGGGTTGAGGTGGTGGTCGGCGGCGGTTTCCCAAGGAGCGGCGGCAATGGGGTTGAGGAGGGAATTCTTGTAGTGGAGGTGAAGAAAATGGAGGAAAATATGAACGCGATGATAGAGAACTAACCACGAGCCGCGGACTCTTCCAACGACTGGTGGGCCTTGCGATTTGCTCCCCTTGAGCTCTCTCCCTTCTCAAGCTCTCATGCCAGAAGAAGTAGAAACACACAATTTTTTTTTTTCAAATATTCATCAACTATTACAAGAGAAAAGACCCATATATATAGGTCTCAAGCATACAAGAAAAAATAAAGTCTAAGTTGCCCTCATGGCCCCAACATGACTCAACTCAACATAAGGGTACAATAGGAAAACATAAAAATAAAATGCATAACAACTAAAATATAAGCTCTGAATCGTGGCCCTCGATCGGTGATGCTTCCGGCTATACACATGTTTGGACTTTGGATCGATGTCCTCATCAGAGTGGGCCCTATCCCATTGAGGCGTACGCCTCACTAGGAATTGCGCAATTGCGCCTCTGAGGCGCGCCTCAGTCCCAGTGAGGCGTACGCCTCTTACAGAGGTGGAATTGCGTAGGTTTCAAGGCGCTATTGGGAGGAATTGCGCAGAGGCGCGCCTCTAATTGCGCAATTTTAAAGAGAGATTAAGTTGATGATTTTTGTTGAATTATGAATTCTTCAATTCGTGATAGGGGTTACTTGTTTTTGCTAGTACTTTTGTTTAGTGCTTTAGAGTCATATTTGGTATTAGGATCGTTGGTGATCTGCATTGGGTGAGGGTGAGGATTGTGGTGGAGGTCATCATAAAGTTTATTTATCGTTCAAGATTATTAGATCAAGCAATGAAGTGCAAAAAAATTCAAGTAAAATTTTGGGCTCTTCTACCATCTTGAAAGGAAATTTTATCCTAAACATTTTTACCCGCATCATCAAATAAATAGATATAGTGGATATGCATGTCGATTTCCATTCCCACGTGGTCTCCTCCACTTTTTCTTCTAAATCACCTTCATCATCAGATTGATGTTTCTTCAAAGTTGTGGACATATCAGTCCAAAATCATATTGAGTGCTTCTTTGTAGCTAAGATAAGGTTACATTTGTAATCCGTTGAGTTTATACTAGAGATGAGTGAGGCACATGCCTTTTTAATCTTGAGGCATTTTGAACATTATTGATGCCTGCCATTTTCAATGGCAACAATAGTTGGTAGATGATACTTCCCACCTTTTGATCAACTTTGAAAAGTCATATATATCGCTACTTCAACTTGTCGGCTTAACTGAGCTTCTTGATGACATGCATCAAGCTTAAATTCATGAATACCTTGTGCCTAATACTAAATTGAACATCATGGTGCCTAGGGTCATAATACTTCTTCTGTTGACCCTTGCATCACAAGGAGTCGCTATTGGATGAAATTAATCTTGTTGTTCGGTTCTTTTGATAGCTTTTGTCTAATTATTTTTCTATCTCTTGGCACTATTCAATTGAGAGGTGACTTGCATTTCTACCCGCATGGGGCCTCAAATGGTGCCGTAATAAGACTAGCATGATAGCTATTATCATACTCAAATTAAATCGAAGAACGATGGGAGCTCTAGAAGCTGCTAAATTTAAGGCAACTCATCCTCGATAAGTCCTTTAATATTTAAATTGTCATCACGATCTGCCTTTCCGTTTGCAGGTGAAATGCTCCGATGAAGTCGAGTTAGCTTTGTACCCTCATCATTCTTCATCATGGATGTTTTTGTACATGGCAAATTTCTATATTGGTACCATCATGCCACTTTCAAAAGTTGGACTCCATGCTTGAGAATCCTTTTTTAGAGATTTCATTCACCTCCTTAAAATGAGTTGTGGATCATGTGGCAGGTAGCGAAGGGAACCATTTCACAAGTGATTTGTTGATATTGTGTGCTATATTGCCCTCTTTGGATAGCATTGGTGTTCAAGTATTTCCAAGTGGATCTAAAGTTTCTCCTTGGGCTTTGTAGTATGTAATGTTGTGTCACTCAACTTGATTGTCTAACCTAACTACCCGAGGCAATTATATCTCAATTCATTTGGGATTTCTAGGAAAAAACTGCCCAAAGCAGCAAGTTAGGGTTCTCCCCATTATGGGGAAAAATAAACTAATTTGGAGACTTGTTACTTAAATATTAAAATTTAATTCAAGGAGCACTGCCAACCTCAAGCCATTATTTTGATATTTTACTCTTTGATTTCTCTTTGTGATTACCTTTGAGTCATCCTTGTGATTATTTTTGACTCACGATTTTCCTCTAAAATAGTGAGTAATTTCACTGTTCTTTTGTATTTTCGGTGAAGCAGACAACAATTGCAGTATGCAATTTCTTAGTTTGACATGCATCTCAGCAATTATAATAAGGAAACTAATGGCTGGAAGGAATAGGATCTCCGATCCTGCTATTGTTGGTTGAAGGCCCAAGGAGTAGGCTAGTTTGATTGTTTATAGATTATTTGGTTGTTGCTGGATAGAGTACCCTATTTAGCTATTGAGGAAGTGAAAATTAAGGAGGCATAGATTGGAGGAGGAAAAAAGTTGAATGAAAAATTTTATTCAAAACTAAAATTATTTGAATTACAAAATAACCTTCTAATTTTCCCATTTGTAGAAGTAGGATAGGACTACCAAATTTAATTTATAACCTATCTAGAATGGTTAAGATGCTTAGAAATAGCACCTTGTTATCCCCTATCCCTAAAATCAAGATACCAACCTCAACTTAATGGCATGATATGTAAAACTAACCTCCATAAGTAATGAAATACATTTCTTAAATTTTAGGGATTGATATCAATACTTCTTAGGAAAGTATCAGTCAACCATAGGCCAAAGGCTCAAAGAACAAATTTTTCGTACATTTAATTTCAATGCGCCTAAGAATATGGGCTTTTTCGACTAATTTTTTCCTTGTTAATGTCCTTTATGCATCAAAATTTATGTTTAAACCAAATAATAATGGTCAACCATAGCTCTTTGTGATGGGTCACATTTGAGTTGAAGAGGTTTTGAAAATCTTTTAAAGTATGATAGAGAATTCCCCGAATCATATTGATTGGTGATGGAGAATTTAAAGGCGCACACTTCTTTGCTTTTCAATTCCTTTTCTTTGATTCAACTTGATGCATTGGAGTTTGGGTATATTGTGGATTCCTAACTTATAGATCTCTTCCTTTAAATTTAAATTATTTTAACTTGATGATTGATAATGATTATGATTAAGCATGACATTTAGTATGGTGATCTAACCTCAACATAAAATCTAAATTCTTAATTTGAACAAAAGCAAAGTTCGATACTTTTGAATTGTTTTGAGCCAAGTCTATTAATTTTATAAATATTATTGTTATTATTAACAAGATTTCTACTTATATATAATAATAATAATAATAATAATAATAATAATAATAATAATAATATTGACTTTAAATGCTCTATAATAATGAAAATTGGAGAAATATACCAATTGTTTCATTTATTGGGGAAATATTCATGTAAGTTCCCCGAGGATCAAAATACCGACCTTTTAATAAATAGAGTTGCTAAACAGTTCCACGACCCTTTGACCGTCATAGCTCCTCTATTCTTCTTACCATCGCCTTCTACATTTCTAGCAATTTTTTAGCACGCGTTTTTAGTGCGTGGAAAAAAATTATGGCGATTGCCTCCCTGCTCATCTTCAATTGTTAGTGATGTTTTTTGGTTTGTCTTTTAGGGTTGAAAATATGCTTCACACTCTAAACATAAATCCCTTGGCCTTTAGATTTTACTTGCTAGTTTTCATTTTAGAATAATTATCCAACAACATTAGCTATTAAAATGATGTTAAAATACCATTGAACAATCTTGACATTTTTTGAACCATGATTAAAATTTATTTAATCATTTTTGAAAAATGTTTGACCTATTCAAGAAGTCTTAGTAATATCTTCAACCCACAATCAATAATATTCAAACCAATTTTGACTTATTATAGGATTTTTCAAACTTCTGTGAACCATATTTGATCACCTGTTTGGTCTTATGTTTGTCTCTTCATCGGTCATGTCAAATTATCTTCGAAGAAGAATAGACTAAGGTTCGATCAATAGTTAAAATAAGATTTGAATAAGGTTACTTATTATAACATGTCGAAGTTGGTTCGAGTATTATTAAATCGTGAGTTGAAGACATTACTATGACTCAACAAATAAGATAATCATAATTGTTTGATCATTATTGAATTATGATTGATTATGATCTAAGATTGTTCAATAATTATTGAATTTCATTTGATGATGGTTTTATGATTAAGTCATTTCAGTTGTATTGTGAATGTAGATGTCCGATGTAATCTTGTCATTTGAGAGCCATTATTTGGCTTGGTTTATATACATTATCCTTCCTTTTTGTGTGTGTGGAGAAATTATTCTGTGTGGACATCGGACGGAGATAACCGTCCGGATTTGCTACGCTTTTGCAAACGGACAGGAAAAGGGTAGCAAATATTTAATGTTTACTAAATAAATGATTATTTGTTGCGCTTTTGCAAAAGGGCAGTAAAAACACATTCATAATTGAATATTTATTGCACTTTTACTGCCCTTTTGCAAAAGCGCAACAAATCCGGACTGTTCTCTCTGTCCGGTGTCCGCACAGAATAATCTCTCATGTGTGTGTGCGCAGCGCGGGGGGGGGGGGGGGGGGGGGTTGGATTGGATTGGAGAAACTAGTTAAGAAATTTGAAACTAAGAATCTCATTTTTCGGCTGAAGGATCTCCCTTTGGGTACTTCTATAGAGCTCCTAAAATCCAAATCTAGAGCACCCTCATTCGTCAATTGTTACTGTGAATAACTGATTATGAAAATGATGCTCTATTGTGTTCAGTATTGAAGGGAAGAACACAACCGTTTGGATTGTAGAGTTTGCTTCATGACTGGGTTGAAGTTTTATGAGTTTCCAAATGATGTTGAGTTTATGCAGATGGCAGGTAGCTGGCTGTTTGAGAGCCAGTTCATTGGGTATAAGAATTTTAAGAAAATAGACCTTGAAAATGCTTTCATGAAGTATATTGACATATAGATGATTTATGGAAGCTTGAGTTATATTTTTGTAGATGGTTTTCTTGGTCATGGCAAGCACAATACCATCTTCATTGAAATTATTTTTATGTTTGAAGATGATGATATATTTTTTAGATACCCTTGGGGTATGATTGCATGGGAGATGACATTACGAGGATTGAGGAGGGATATAGTGCACTATGGGGCATATGCTGTTAGCAAGAATGCCCAAACCTAATATATTGTAACTGGATATGTGGTATATTTATAGTATTGGGCTTATAAAACCATTCCAGACATGGGAAAGAGGTTTACTATGTTCCTTGGGAGTAGCGCACCAAGAATGCTGAGCAGAAAGAGCAACAAGTTGCTCATGAGCAAATTTTTTTTTGCTATGACTCATAAGCAAAGATGTAAGTGTTGATTTTTTATGTAAGAATACAGAGAGCGAATAAGGAGACGTATATAAGGTGTTAATATTTTTTCATCTCTTATTTTTTTGTAGGGATTCGTCCATTCAAAGCTACTGTATAGAGTAGGTAAGGAGGACTTTTATAAGTCCATTGTATATACTTCCACTCAGCCTGTCACAATTAAGATTATAAAGAAGAAATTAAACACATATTTTTGATGTGTCCACGAGAAAGGTAGTGGAATTATAGCAAAACATAAGTTAATTTAGTACATCCCATGAAGGAATGAAGCAGATTTAAACCATTATTTTGGAGCTTAGAAGTGGTCAAATAAAGCTGAAAAATAACTATATAAGGTTAGAGAATAATTAATAAGGTTAGTGCAGAAGTTAGATGCTCTAGCCAAATATATATATAATTTTTATATATAGGCCATCTCAAGTTAGGACGGAGGATGAGGAAGAAAGTGAGAAGTTGGTAGTCACTCACTCAACCTTTGATGAGTTGTAGCAAGAGAAAGAGATGAAGTAATTAGAGGTTCAATTCTTTGCCATTATATGTGCAGGTAAAGAGCATAGGAGACGAGAGATTAATCCTATAACATTGAGTTTATGGACCAAGAGAGGGAGGACTCAGGGATTAACACTATGACATTGTATGTTAAAATAAGGAGTGGTAGTTCATCTGTTGAAATTATAATGAGTGATGCAAATGTTATAGGGTTCAAACGGATCTAAAAGAATAATAAATATTTGACTAAAGATTTTTTATAATCATCTGGAAAGAGGTACAAGTCTATGAATCCATGCATCATTCATCCTCTCTGCCTGATAGATGAGCATTATCTTCCTTTAAATCTTGGATGTCAGGATTGGCAGGCATATCTAAGGAGAGGGAGATAGGAGTTGAAACTATAAGTGCAGAGTGGTACTGGGGTTAAATACTTCAACTAAATGGTTAGATGACTATGTGAGGATTTTATCAACTTATTGAAAGTATGTTATAGGCTTTAAATCAATTTTTTTCTAACTTCTTTTTTTCGCAACATATTAATTTCTTATGATATTTAATAAATGATCAAATTTGATACTATCCAAAGATCTATGGCTCTAGCATAATTGTATTGGACAAATCATTTGATCAATATTATAGATTACATGTATCCATTTATCATAAGCTCAAGAGAAATGATGCCTTCAGTTGGCCTGATGAGGCAGTTATTTTAGCCATTGGAGATGACCTAAGGTCATTAGATTTTATATGAGATGTCATTTCCTATGAAGTCCATGAGATTGTCTGACTATGATCCTCTTGCTGAATGTTGCTGTCCTTAAAGGGAGTAATGATTTTGTTTTACAATTGCTTCTCACAATTGCTTAATTAATGAGGATTATTTGACAAAAGACAAGAACTATGTCCCATAAATCTCTTGGTATGTGGAGCAAGGCTAGTATAGACGAGTCCCTAATGGCTAGAGTAAGGTAATCCATTTTAAATTTAAGTAAAAATTGACTTAGTTTGTTGTCATAGTTTGATGATTTCCCTAGGTCTTATTTGCAATGACGACTGTGAAGTACATTCAATACAATATCTGATACAGTTGGTCTAAAAAAATCATCTAGAGCTTACTCATGATTTTTTATGATTTTTTAGAAAAAAGTTTATTTCTAAAATTATTCCACAATAATATAATGTCAAAGGCCTAAATAGCTTACTGCTTAGCTTGTGGACATTTTTTTATTACTATAATTGATGATGTAACATGGATGATGTTGTTATTATGAATAATATTAATGAATTTACAGTATTAGCTTTCAAAAACCTGCTCAATCATGCTTGTGAATGATTGTATTATTGTGATCAGTACTCAACATGTTACTTCAAAATATGCCTTAAAGAACCTTATTTGATTCTACTTGTGGATAATTACACAGTTGTGATTACTGCTTATATTACTGAAAAATTTGTATCTTATATGAACTTTGTTTTACCCTAGAATTAAATTGTTCCATTAATCTTTTGAAGAATGTCTTATAGCAAACTTATTCGAGCTTATTTGTTAACTTACTAAAAGCTAGCTTCTACTCTTTATTGATTATATCAAATTATCTTTATAGATGTGTGAAGAAGTTGGATAAAGTATTCGAATAAGTTTTAATTATTTTATAAATTTTTTTGAACAATGTATTATACAAACCTATTCTAAGAATAATCAAAGTTATCTTTGATCCTTCATTGATTAGGTCAATTTATCTTCAAAGATATGTGAATAATGTTCATTTTAGTGTTCAAATAAGTTTTTATAGTTTATGAATTTTAAATAATGTCTTTATGAATTTTTCGAATTCAAGTTGGATGGTTGAAGTGGAGGAATGCTTCGGTTTTTTTCTGTGATAGAAAAGTACCGCTCAATCTTAAGAGAAAATTTTATAAGATGGTGGTGAGACCTGTAATGCTTTATGGTGCAGAATGTTAAGTTAAGCGTTGCAGAGATGAGGATGCTTAGGTGGATGAGTGGACTTACTCTTAGAGACAGGATATGAAACTAGCATATTCAGGAAAAGGTTGGAGTAGTTCTAGTGACATAATATTAGAGAGAATCTCCTTAGATGATTTGGTCATGTATAATTTTAGCCTTTCGATGACCTTGTTAGGAGAGTAGATGTATTAGATTTGGCTTATGTTAAGAAAGGTAGAGGTAGACCTAAAAAGACTTGGTTAGAAAATATTGGAAATGACCTTTCTTTATTAAATTTAAATGAGATTTTGACTCTTAACAAGACATAATGGAGAAAAAGGATTCATGTAGTTGATCCCATGTAGTGGGATAAAGGCTTGATGTTGTTGTTGTTGTCTTATATAAACTTGTTCGAGTACTTGAATATATCTTTGACCTTTCTTCGATCATGTCAAATTATTTTTGAAGATGTGAAGATGGTTTGATTAAGGGTTTGAATAAGGTTTAATAATTTTATAAAATCTCTTAGTAATGTTTTATAGGAATCTGTTTGAATACTTGGATATATTTTTGACCTTTCATTGACAATATCGTTAACAATATAAAGAAGTTAGATTAACTATTTGAGTACTTACTCAAACCTAGCTTCTGCTCTTTATCGATAATGTCAAATTATATTTGTAGATGTGTGTAGAAGTTTGATTAAGTATTTGAATAAGATTTAATTATTTTATAAATTTTTTTGAACAACGTGTTATATAAACTTGTTTAAAGGATTAATCAAAGCCATATTTGATCCTTTGTCAATTAGGTCAATTTATGTTCGAAGATATGTGAATAATGTTCGATTAAATGTTCAAATAAGTTTTTATAATTTTATGAACTATTAGTATAATGTCTTGTATGAACCTGTTTGAGTACTTGAATCTATCTTTGACCCTTCTTCGATCATGTCAAATTATCTTTGAAGATGTGTGGAGATAGTTTATTTAAGGGGTCAAATAAGTTTTAATTTTTTTGTTAGTTTTTTCAATAATGTTTTATAGGAATCTATTTGAACACTTCAATGTATCTTTTACCCTTCTTCAATCATATCAAATTATCATTAAAGATATGTGAAGATGGCTCGATTGAGTATTCAAATATGTTTCAACTATATAAATTTTTTGAACAATATCTTCTATGAACTTGCTTGAACACTTAATCGAATTTTTCTTCTATAATTTATTGATCATGTCAAACTACTTTCAAAGATTTGTCAAAGAAGTTTCATTTAAGTGTTTGAATAAGTTTAAATTATTTTATAAATTTATTGAAGAATATATTGTATGTATCTTATTTGAACACTTACTCAAACCACTCTTCATCAATCATATCAAATTATTTTCAAAGATGTGTCAAAGAAGGTTTTGTTAAGTCTTCAAATAAGTTTAAATTCTTTTATATTTTTTAATGTTGTCTTATTCAAATCCATTCGAATACTTAATGAATCAATCATTGATCCTTCATTGATCATAATAAATTATACGACTGAATTAGATAAATACTTAGCAATCAAAATTGAAGGTATTTTGATCCAGAGGAAACCTTCGGGCATATTTTCAGGCATATTTCTTTATATATATATATATATATGACAAGAAATTTAATATTCATTCATAAAGTGCATATATACTTTTTATTGGCCATGTAATTATGAATGCATGTGTATTTGTGACGAATCTAATATTTCAAGCATAATTTTCAGTCCTTGCCAAATCCAGGGCAATTATCATTTCTATGTTTAGTTTGAAGACATCCTCTTGCTCTTTTTGCTTCGGCTATTCTTGTTTTTTGAGCAATTAAATAATGACATCCTTAGATTTTTCTTTAATAGCAAAGAACACATCGGCTGTGCAGTTCTAGTAATGTTTTCTGTTGAATTATAGATAACATTCATATGCTATGTATGTTTGCATATGTTTCTCGCTTACTCATCCTATTCTGTGTTCATCTGACGTGTAGTTGGGAAAATTTCTCGGCGCGTTAGCTTAGTTTGCTATCCGGAACCCGGTGAATTTGATAAGCCAAGTTTTGGCACACCGAGCTTGAGTAGTTTAAGATCTGCAGGTAAGTAGTAGATTTAGCTAATTCTGAAATAATTTCTCTTGTTATTTTATGAGTGTTTCTTTTACTATTCTTTGAAAAGAAAAAAAAAAGTTTTATTAATATATATACTTTGTTTAATTCAGTTTCTCTTAAAATGTCTTTACCATTTAATCTTAGCTATTATTTCTGTTGAAATCAGTTACTAACTTCAACATGAAATAGACCTTTACACTTGAGTTGATACTATATGCCATTTTTGGTAAACTGGTTTTTTAAAAATATTTTTTAATGTATGAAGTTTGGAAATTCTTTGATTCCTACAAAATTATAAATTCCAAGTCCTATAAAATTTTCTGAGGAAAGCTGAGATTGGGCCCCAAAATCATCCCAAAGAAGTTTCCAATGCACTTAACATTTTTTGAACTTGGAATAGCTGACGAGGGACATTAAGGCTTTGTTTGTGACGGCTTTCTTCCTGATTTCTGAAGCAGCTTTTTAGTATAAAAATTAAAACTTTTGTACTAAAAAGCTGCTTTAAGTAGTAAGAAAGCCGTCCCAAATGAAACCTAAATTGATTGTCTGACTTATGAATATATTCAGAGCTTTTTAAAAAAAAATATTTTAGTATTGTGGTGCATTTTCACTTATTATTTTCAAACTTAGGCCATTTTATCATTTTCTCAGGTTCAAAGATGAAAGCATTGTCCCATCTCTCAACCATACTTAGGCATGGAAGCCAAACTGCAACTGCTGGATATTCCCGTGGGGCATTAACTTCTGGCCGTAGTCTTGGACAGGAACTACTGGAAACTCCACATCAACAATCCAGGAAAAAGAAACAAGAGGTCTGCACACCTGCATCAGTATCTGCAAGGTCTATTGGACGTTCTTCGCTTGCTTCTGAACCTGAAAGCCAGATGGCCAACACTGCAACTGGATCAGCAAAATCACATGGAGAGAAGAAATCAAAGAAGAGGAAGATCAAGGCTGAAGAGTAGCTTAGTTCTAGGTAATTTCTTACTGAATTTAATGATTTCTCTTATGACTGATAATAGAATATAATATATTTTTTTCCAATCTTTAATTATTATCTAGTGAGAAATGTTCATCATCAACTGAAATAACGTTTGTTCTCATTGTAGCCTTCGACAGTTTATAATTTATTATCTTATGGATTTTGTGATCACAGCATGCCTGATGTATTCAATTTTTTGTGATTTGGCCTCTTCTTAAGTTTAACTAAACCAGTTTGATGTTGCTCCCACCATTCGCAGCAGAAGGCTAATAAAAATTTATCAGAACATTTTGAAGCGGCCTGTCGTGAGGTACTTCCTCTTGTTTTCCTGTGAACATATGATTCGTGTTGGCCATTCTCCAGATACTTGGGAAAACTCTAATAGCACCTCCCCAGCTTTATAGAAGCTTCATTAAATTTAGGCCTTATTTGGGACGACTTTCTTACTTCTTCAAGAAGCAGCTTTCTAACACAATTTTTATGCTAAAAAGTTGCTTTAAGAAGCAATAAGAATATCATCTCAAACGAAGTCTTAGGTTTTGTTTGGGACAACTTTCTTATTTAATTTCATATTTTAATAAGCTCAAATTTGATTTCGGAGTCCTTATATTTCAATGACTAAGGAAAAAAAAAAATGAAAGAAATGCAAGCAATTTATTTGTAGCTACAAGACATGATAAATGAATTAATGGCATTCTATGCAGATATGCACATATTTTGAGAGAATGCAAGCCTCAATCCAATAAGTTGCACTGCAATTACCAAACAACCCTCTGTTTTACCAATTGATTTTGAGCTTCGTTGATAAAGAAGCTCAAATATTTTGGGATTGGTTCATTTAATTTTACTTGAAGTCTAATTCAAGTTAAAGGTTGATTTGTGGCCAAGTTACTTGCAAGCGTCTGTAGTGGTCATAACCCTTTCAAGGATCAGGATCTCAATGCAAAGAACCAATGTTTAAATTTCTTCAAATTAGGATTGGTAAGGGCTATTGCATCTGTGGATTCCATTGTCAGGAGTTGGCTAAAAATTTGACCAAGCACTTAAAATTGCTCAAAAGATAGAGCTTCTTGCGTCATAAGAAGATCTGGTTGGAATTAATGGTGTAGCTCATACACCAAGAATTAGACTTACTATCAGAATGTAGAGTAGGAGAACCATACTAGAAATAGGTGGACTCATTATTAGGAGCCAGATGAAGAAAACTTAGAAAAATTTTATGTTGTCTTCATTTGTTTGGACATTTTCATGTTACTTATGTTGTATTTGTATTTTAGTTAATATATGAGTTCATTAATGTGGATTTGAGTGAACCTATGTGATCATGTGTGTGTGTGGAGTGTCGAATGGAGTGGAGTGGAGTGGAGTGGATGACCAAGGCGTTGGAGGGAGTTTTATGGGTGGTTATAAGTTTGAGTGGTCGTCCCCTCTTGTTCCCCCAAACCTTTTGTTTGAATTGCTTTGTGTGCTGTATTTAAGACTCCATTTGTGAATGAAAAAAGGGGGTTGTGGAAGAAATTTCAGAATTTAAAGGGGAAGACTTGGTGGCTTGATCCAAGGGAGAAAGCTTGGTGGCTTGATCCAAGAGTGAAAGCTTGGTGGCTTGATCCAAGAGCATGGTTTGGTGATCATGCTTCTCTTGCACTAGACATTGGTGAGTCGTTATGCTTATCTTTGTGTGAGTACCTTTGTTTAATCTTTTGTAAAATTTTGTGAAGCGTTGCCTTGATGTTTAGTGTCTTGAATGTGAAATTTTCTTTTATGTCCCAACCCCTTTTCCCCGCATTTTCCCTATTTTAAGTGATTGCCCATGGGTGAAGGAGATCTTGACCTAATTGGGTTCTCTTAAGCATTTGGTGGATTAAACCAAGTCTTAATCTAGTGAAAATTTCGAGAATTGATCTACAAACTTAATAGATCAATTTCCTAATGATTTTCCCTTTTTTAACTATTTGAATTGGCCTAAAACAGTAAAACACCTAACCTTTGTTTTTCAGTTTTTACTTTTTCCGGTCATTTAAAAAAATTCAAGAAAATTTTAAAAAATTTAAAATTTATAAAAAATGATGAAAACCCTGCTGAAGATGTCCAACTTTCATTATCAAATAGAATTTCTAAAATACAACATATATTTTGAAATCTAGAACTATTTTCCCATAGTTGGTCAGTTCTAGAAAGATTTGATCAATGTTGAGTCCAAGACAAAATTAACCATTTTTAACCCCACCAATTGATTATATCAATTCCAAATCAATATTATACATAATTTTAAATATTTTCTATCAATTTTGCAAGAAAATTTCACAATCATATTAAGTTTGGTATCAGAGCAAGTTGATCCTTGAGATGGATTGCACTCAAATTCATTCACTTTGAAGTTTGGAGGCTTAAGGAAAGTGCCTTATCTTAGGAAAATTCTTAAATCTGGGAATTTTTCCTTTTAAATTTTGTTTTAGTTTAACTCTTTTTTACTAGAATTATTTTTTTTATAAATCAGGCTTGGATAACTTGTAGGCAATTCTATGTGCATGTGTAGGCTTACCAACTGGTTAACTTCACTTTGCAAGCCTAGCCTATTACCTTAATAACTTATCATTAAACCCTCATACTTAGTGAAATTTTTGTTAAAGCATATCTACTCTTACTTATTTTTGTTGCAATTTAGTATCTAATTATAAGCACTTTTATTTTACAATTATTTGCATCAATTCCATAGCATTTAAATAACAAAGCCTTTAAATCATTGTGACATTGAATATAAAATTGCATCTTCATATTTATTAAAATACCATCAAAATATATTAGCTTAGATCAGTTGGAGAACTTAACTAGGAGATTAGAGGATTGGCCTTACAAAATGAGGACATATTTGTTAAGATATAGGAAATGATCACTAACCTAGCCACACAAGCCAATGCTAATAGCCGTAGAGGCCACAGCCTAACTACAATACCTCAATATGTATGTAGAATTTGAGCACTTAGATGGGGAATTTATTTTAATAATAATGAAAAAAAACTTTATGAAATTAAAATGCAATGTATTTAGTTTACACTACATTTGAAATACACTTATATACTAAATACTCGTTGTTAAATAGTTTTAAGTATGTTTTTCTTACATTAAATATGGATTTTGAGGTCACTAGATATTGACCCCTACACTAAAGACATGCAAAACAAGGCAAATTTGATGACTTAAGTGACATTCGGCGGGCGTGACACAGTACTTAAGTGGTAAAATAACGTCTGATCGCAAAATGGACTTCGTCGTTGTGTCTGCAATGTCGACAATATCTAAAATCAATGGTAAATTTTCCCAAATAAATTTGCATGAAAAAATCGACACAAATCACGAGATGATGGCGCACAAATTGAGGCAATATAATGCAAATTTTGAGGGATACAAAAATCCATTTCATTTTTGACATAATAATAATAATAATAAGTTCCAGTCGATGTTCAAGCCTCCCGTCCCATAGGTCCTCCCTTCCCTTCAGATTCGAAGACACGCTTGCACCTTCAACCCTCATCCTTCTCATAGCTGAAGCCCACAGCCCACTGTGTCAGCCTTCGTACTAGTGAGCTTCAAAAATCGAGCTAGACGACACCTCACCTCTATTTACTGTCTTCCCAATCCCACCAACAGCCGATTGCATCTGTAAGTTCATCCTGATCGATCACAACTGTCATTCGATCCTTCTAGCCGTCGATTGGATACAACGAGTCACCTCCAACTCGTCACTCGTCAGACCAGCCTAACCCAAAACCTCACAGTAAGCTCACCCTCGCATTTAATCTCCTAAAAAGACAGCAATAGCTATATATTCCTCTTCCCCTTTCATATACCTATCTTCACTCCACCCCATTTACACACAACAAGCTCTCCAACTCTAGCAAATAACTCCTCACATCCACTCAAAATCAATTCCTTAGCTCTTTATATCCCCTTTCATATCACTAATAATATTCTTAATAGTTATTAATATTATTATTAATTAAAAAAAGAGAAGCAAGAAAAACAAAAAAGGGAAGAAAAAAGAAAAAAATAAGAGAGAGAGAAGAGAGAGAGAGAGAGAGAGAGAGAGAGAGAGTTTTAAAAAAAGAGAAAGAAAGAAAAAATAAGTTTTTGTGCTTGTCAACGAATATCGTTCAGGACGATGTGCTTAATAACGGCTGTCTTAACCAGGATGTCCTAATTAGGGTTTCTATTTTTAACTGATCGTCCAGGCCGATTTATGGATCGTCTCGGACAATGTGACCAAAAACAGTAAACTTTAAAAACAATCAGAAATTTTTCCCCCAAGTGTGTGTTTGCAATGTTACTTAGCATCATGAATCACATTGTTTACAATTGACTCAAGAAAAGGTAAAAGATTACAAACTGACTCAGACCTAGTCTACCCAATCTTGAGCTGGCTTGAGTTGCACTCGATTTTGTGGACCTGAAATGTTAGTAGGTAAGGCAGTCGTAGAAAGCAGAAGTATCAGAAATATTTGCTATAATCAAAATTAAAATTCCTGAAATCAGATTCACAACATATGGAATGCCTTTCTTTTGACGATATTGTATTCCCGAGTTGGGTTTGAACCTCAGTGCACTCCAGGTACGACAACAAATTTATGTTGCATCATCCTTATAATATCAGACAATCATTCATACAATAATCAATTTTTATAGTGGCGAGACCCAACTTTGATACTAATTTCTTTATTTGATACAAATCTGTGGGGATCAAATTATTCTCTAGATTTATTTTTCTTGAGAAGATAAATGAAGTTATTAAAGCACTTTCGTGGGATATTAAATTCAGTTTTGATAATGAGCATTATAATGGCAATAGATAATTTTGAATGAGCAGTGTAACCATCCCAAATTAATTTTTGAGCAGCATGTAGTAATTCAAGAAATTTCTTTGTTTTTGGGCTTGATGGCTCTTCCATGTGTGCTCCTAAATTCAGACCTGCTACATCAAAAATAAGTTCTTCATATGACATATTAATTTGATCATCATCCATTATTCTAGAAGCTGTGGATGAACCATCATGAGTATCTCTATGTTGCTCATACTTGCCATGTGATGCCCAAAATCAATATCCTAGAATAAATCTCCTACGATATAAATTAATCTTAACATCCTTGGGCTTAAGAAAAGCTTAATTTTTGTGTTTCGAGCATGAATATTTAAACATTCCATTTGACTTAAACGAATCTAGTTGACAAGGGATGTGAATAAAATTAGTAACTCCCTCAATAAATTCACCTATCACTTCAAAAATCAATTTATCATAATAAATCTCTCTCTCTCTCTCTCTCTCTCTCTCTCTCTCTCACAATTTTACTCTATCACACTTCCTGTCAACCTCTTTATCTCCCCCTCTATTGCACTATCTCAACTTCTCTCCCTCATTATCATTTTCTTTTTCTCTCACTCTTATCCTTCCCTCCATCTCTCTCTACCTCACCCCTCTCTCTCTTACTCTCTCTTGAACTCTCCCCTCTCCTCTTTCTTTGTATCTCTCTCCTCACTCTATTTCAATATCTCTCACTTTATCTTCTTTTCTGTCTATTTCATATTCTCATGCACTCTCTCTCTCTCGAATGCTCACTCTCTTACTATCCCTCTCTATTTGAACAATGAATTAAGTAAACTTACGGCCAAACTAAATGCATTAGAGGCGCAAACTCCTAAATATCGAAATTAATTCTTTAATATATATTCCAAATTTTCTTACAAAAATCTTAAACCCTATGAAATTTGGTAGTGCATCAAAATAATTGAACATAAAGCTCTTTATACAAGAAACCCTAAACCTAAAACTAGATCTATAAAGCAATACAACATTGAGTGAAAAAAATCTCTAAAATCAACATAAAACATTTTCTAATGGTTCAAATTTCATAAAAAAGAAAAAGAGTGAAGAGAAGGTTTTACATTGAAAATATTGATGAAACAGAGAAAAACAAGCCAAAAATGATTTGGAATACTGGTTGGAGGCGGAGAGCCAGCAACTTTGACTTTGGCCTGAAATGAGTGTAAATGAGAAGAGGAATGAGTTGCGACAAAATAGGGCTTTTTTTGGTAGATTTTTCAGCCGAAAAAACTCACTTAAAACCAACGGGGTTTCCGTTAGAAGAGGTGACCAGTATAGAAATTACTAGCGACACTGAACCACATGAATTAACGGTTGTTTCGGTGGATGAACTGCTACTTAAAACCCGACGGTTAACTCACCTGTAAAATTGTTGGAATTTCTGGCAGTTAATTACCGCTGGAAATTCTGTCGTTATTCGGTGATTTTCCTATAGTGCTTAGATTATATATAAATATACATCAGCTTAATCATTGTTCTAAATACATCATCATATGTCCTATTAATAACATTTTCAATAGCTATTCATTATACTCACCATTATTTCTATTTATATATGTCCATTATATGATGTATTATTAAAAATAAGCACCTATAATGACATATATATTAGCCATGCTTCCATCTATAGCTCAATCCTTTTAATGGTTACAACTCTTTATTGCTCCCTCTTTTTCAAAGCCATATAAGCACTCTCCATGTGCTTTTATCTCTTCCAATAAAATCAGGTTTTGTTTCTTTCAACAATTTTATCTCTAAAGTAAACCCTTTTATAAGTGATCTTCCCCTTAGTAATAATCAACCATCCTATTTTTATTCTTTAATGCTTTCAAGCCTAAAAATCACATCTTTAGACTGGGATAGTTCTTTAAATCTTTTAAGTCTAAGCTATCTCATTTTATGTGATGTCTCAAAAAAAAAATAATAAGAAGGGTAGAAACAGATCCTCATTATTCACATTCACATTCACATTCACATCATGCAAATCATGAATAATTGAATAAACTTCTTTAGGTATAACTTAATTAGCTTACTTTTCAATAAATTAAATAAAGCCTTAACTGCGAATAGTGCTTGTTGAAGAGTTTTTTGATCATAAATAATTTCCTTAACTTAAAGTACAAACTTTTATGGTATACTTCTTTAAGTCCATCATGCATGATTTTATTTTGTCAAACACAACTATCTCATCATAAGTGTGTTTTATCTTTCTTTACCTTTTTTTTTACTCATTAAAATTTAAATCATGAAGTAGAGTTGGATATAAAAATGTAAGAGTTTTTTCATCAAGGAAAAGACAAGTCAAAATTCAAATGAACTAATAGTGATGTTAACTTGATAACTAACTTACAAGATGTTAATGTTCATGTTGACCTCTAACTGTTGTATAACCACCTCGACAGCTCCAACGATCCCACATTTCAGCAACCGCTCTCCATGATCTCACTTGAAAACCAAAAACAAAAAAAACAAAACGAACCCACGCAAGGTAGAAACCGAAGGGGCCAAGCATTCAAATGCTAAGGATTTCGAAACTTACAGACAAACCAAAGCTACTTCTGACCTCTCTTCCCGATTTGCTTGTCTCTCTCTTGTTCGTATGTAGCCGTTGACTCACGCCGACTGACCCCTTAGACCGACTGACCCCTTAGACCAGCCGTACGTCTGAATCCGACCAAGGTTCTGTCGACTGCAGAACTCTCCAACTATCGAACCCGAGTTGCTGGTTGACTCACTAGACTCTGACCGTCGTGCCTTAGCCTAATGTTTGATCTGTCTGCCCTCTCTCTCTCTCTCTCCTCTCTCTCTCTCTCTCTCTCTCTCTCTCTCTATATATATATATATATATATATATATATATATATATATATATATATATATTTATTTGTCCACCATCAAGTATAAAAGGCTACACTTGAAGCAAGCTGTGTGGAACATTGAAAGCTGACAGTTTTGGGAACACATAATCAAGTTGAAGTATAAAAGGCTACACTTGATAGCTTGATCAATTACCTTCAATATCTTGAGCATCCCATGCTTTATCTATTCAACTTTGCTAATCGATCACATAATCAAGTTGACAACAAGGAATCTCAAATATTAAAACTTTTTTTTTACTGTTAAGAAGTTTACTCTGTTCATTATTAATGTCCTGTCATAAGTGTCCAATAGATCTCGAACCACTCTATTTTAATACCCGCATGTGCTTCGACAAATGCGATAAATTTGCAAGCACCAATGTTTGAGAATGCTGCATGGGTCAAAATATTCTCCTCCATGAAATGACAGGAGTTGGCCTGACTTGAATCATAAAATGCCTTCCAAATTTCTATAAAAATAAAAGTGATTTTAATATCATCTTGATGATGGTTGTGTTGAATGTAAATATTAGCTAGAGGGGTCAAATCTCAGTAAAAGTTTAAATCCCTAAAATAAAATATATTACATGAAAAATTATAAAACTAAAACTCATCTACCTAATGCAACTGTTTGTCGGGGGTGATAAATTTGCAATTAACCTCAGCTCATAAAGACCAAATGTCATGCCGGGTGAATCACTAAGATTCATCCTCAAATGATCTCTTGCCAGCATGGACGTGGTATGTGCTCTCTAATCAGGTTGTTTTATCGCAAAATAACATAATTATATTACGATCACGGTCAAATTCCGTATGTTCCCTAACGTCGTCAAATCATTGAGTAATAAATCATAGGATATATTCGATAAGCATAAAACCCTCGCTCAATTAAGATGGATTTAAATCTATCCCCTTAGACAAACACCACCCGAGGTCTACAAAGTATCCTTGGATAAAGCAACCTACGACTGTTGTTAAGGTTCCATCTGTCAGGTTGGGTCAACCATCTCATATGATTAAATAGACTAGGGACCATGAAGGCTCGGGATGACGGAACTTTCATTCCCCCCATCACCAGTTTTAAGTATACATTGATAAATTTTAAGCCATAAACTCTAAATTTCAATATCAAAGTCAAATCCTAAAGTTGTTGTTATTATATGGGTACTCAGTGTCTATCTTATAACTAGCATTAATTGAAAGTTCTCTCTTGTTATCGAAAGTGGTAATTAATTATAGGGGCTTGCGCCTGTAGGAACCAGAACTCAGATTATATAGTCCTCACAAAATAAGGGCGAAATCTTTGGGTTGTGTCTTATCTAAAACCAACCCTACATGCTAAAAATTCACCCAGAGCCTAAGCTCATTAAAACTCTTCATTGTCAACAAAAAGAAAAAGAGAGCGTCGCGGAGAGGCTGGGGC